>JAVQJL010083648.1:0-16280 GCA_036024295.1 Nannoperca obscura
GATCCTAGTCCTGTCTGCTAATAGTACTCTGTCCAAGTAGCATCTCTGAACTTGGCAAATAAATCCCCACGAAGTTCCTGTTTTTCATTCAAAATTCCTTCATACCACATGTTTCTTTCTCTGTATGACTGGAACCACTGAATGGCTGAAATGATGTCTATCAAAGATTTTCTTTTTTTTCTTTTTGGCTTCGTAATTCATTCTGGCCACGATTGGTGACAAACGCGTCGAGGTTTTGTTCGAACCCAATTGGCATTGCCCATTTTTGGCGACAAAGATCTTTATATTATGGCATCATAGTTCAGATTGCAGATTTATTTCAAATCCGTTTGTTTTGACGATGAGGGCTTAACATTGTGTGTTGAAAGAGATTTGAAACAAACTTACTGTAACTTTCTGTTCTGATTTTAAATAACTTAATTTTAAATGAAACTCCAATGCCAGTGGACACTTTTGCTGCAAGATCAATAAAGTTCTGTAACAAAGAAAATGACATGTTGTGTTTAATCGTCTCCGTTTTGGGTTGTTGTTTTAGCTATTTTGACAGAGACTAAAAACAGGGATGGATTCAGTTAACGTGACTCCTGTATGTTCACCATGTTTTTTTTGTTTTTTTTTACCACGTTTCATAGTCTCAGTAACACTGATTCATGCTGTGCAACAGAGTGGAGCCCTCTTTCCACATCTGAAATGTCACATCACAAGTACTCATTAACAAACTAAAAATAAAACCTCTTTGTAAACATTTTGTGTTATTGCACCCACTCATTTTCGTATTTGTGGGAGTCTGGTTTACTAACCGTTAATATCTCTCTCTAACAGACCAATGCTGCATGTAATTCAGTGAAATGCTTAAAGATGCGTTCCACTTGTCAACATAAAGTGTGACTTCAACTGACGCTATGGATCGGGTAAGGACAGTGGGGATGGGAGGCAGCAGTTGAACAGCAAATGTTGGCCCTTGCCCCTCCCAACAGGTGTATCCGGACATGCGTATTTCCAAAGTACAATTATTGTGTGCATTTTCATTATGCAACCAGCTAATATTCAGACGCTGCATGACTGACGCCCAGCGGACCAAAGAGGAACCGCAGGTGGCGCTTTAATAAATGTCAGTTTAGCCATAGCACTTCACAATCTACGGCCCAGTGTCTGCTTTTACTTCAAAGTTCGTGCGTTTTATTGTTCTGTTCAGCATGAACGCTGAAAACCCACCAAAATGTTTTGGCGGCGAAAAAAAGCATCAGGCTTTGCCTAAACACGCTAATCTTAAATGATCCATTTTTGTAATTAACTTGAAATACTATCATGTACTAGCTATGTATCACGGTTACTGAAAGAAAAATTAAAAAAAAAAAATATTTCGCTGCGTTCTTAAATTTTGTTAATGTTTTTACATCAGGCAACACATGAACATGCCCACTCAGTTTTCTGCAGGCATTAATCCGGTCGCCTGCTGGTCCTTCCTCCTTTTCTACGTCCCTGAGTGAGGCCGGCGTCAAGATGGTGAGTCTTCTGGCAAAAATTACAAGTAAAATCCGTTGATCATCGAGGCCATCCGTCCATCTGCGCACATTTAATGCCTATAAAGTGATCATTTAAGTCAGTGGTATAATAAACTGTCAAAATTGATGTGATAAGAAACTATGAGAGGAACTTCAGCGACACCATCCAAATGCTATCCCGACTGACGTCTGTCCGGATGCTACACACACTGTATTTACCTGTTTGGGGATGGCTTGTATAGTTGCCAATACATATCCCTTTTATTTTTATTCACTCCATAATCACTTTAACCTACACAGTTGCTTAAAGACACACTAGTATTTAGACGCTAATTAGTAGTCAATATAGGAACGTGAAGTCCTAGCTCCAAGTGGCTAACGTTAGCATACAGTACACCGATAGCCACGGCAAGGCCCTCGTTGTAAATGATCAAGCATGTTAAATAGCAATGGTAGTACTCTGTTTAATTGTTCATAAAACTGACTGAATTGAGGCCGTGAAAGCAGTAGGCAAGATCATGTGAATTAAGTCGTGGTATCTTGTGGGCTAAGCAGCAACACAATGCTGGAGCTTTGTTTTGAGTGTTGAGACCTGGAGTTAAAGGCTGCAAATTCAGTAGTTGTTGAAATACTGTCTGGTAATGAACATCATCTTCTACCCTCTCTCATCTTCAGAATGACACAGTAACAGTCAGGTCCCGCAAGTTCATGACGAACCGGCTGCTTCAAAGGAAGCAAATGGTAAGGTTTTGTTCGTTGTGTTGATGCCACCGTGCAATGCATTTCCTGTCATACATTCGTGTATTCACTGCCTGTCTTCTTTTGTAGGTCGTTGACGTCCTGCATCCTGGCAAGGCCACAGTCCCCAAGACTGAAATCAGGGAGAAACTTGCCAAGATGTACAAGACCACCCCTGATGTCGTGTTCGTGTTTGGCTTCAGGACTCAGTTTGGTGGCGGCAAGACAACAGGCTTTGCCATGGTGTACGACTCCCTAGACTACGCCAAGAAGAACGAGCCCAAACACAGACTGGCCAGGGTGAGTTTTGAACTATTTAAGTGTCTACATAAATGCCTGGATAGTTTTAGTCACAATGATCAGAGAGCTCCTTTTTTTTGTTGTGTTTTTTAGTAAAAAGATATGTTTTTCAGCCAGGCTCTTAGGTCCTCTAAGTTGTCAGCTACTGAAATTGCCCATATGCACAACGTTAATTAGAAATAAGTTAAGTTATGATGCGTTACACCATGAAATGAAAAAGCCCAGTCATTGTGAGCCAATTTATTTCACTGTTTAAGGGAGACAAGTCTGTAAACTGTCACTAGTCCATTGTGATATAGTACAGGTGAGCTGTTGCTACAAGTAATGGACAAAATAGTGTGGTCATTGCTAAGATTCATAAATGACGACGTGGTAAAATGAAACGCTTCTTTCGTTGGTGCTCCTCAGCATGGTCTCTATGAGAAAAAGAAGACCTCAAGGAAACAGCGCAAGGAACGCAAGAACAGAATGAAGAAAGTACGAGGCATCAAGAAGGCCAGTGTGGGCGCTGCTGGCAAAAAGGTATTGTGGCGGTTTCATATGCTTTGTAGTCTACTCTTGGCTCTGAATACAAAATTATAAAGTATTCCTCTGACAGTATTCCACAGGGAGATGGAATTTATTTATTGTCTTTCCTGATATAAGACAAGGCGGCAGAAAAATAAGGGATGGTGTCACTTAATTCGATGCACAGGATTCTGTCTTGAGTTTCATTGCACACCTGTTCTTTTCCCCACCCTGCTAATCTTTGTTTTTCACAACACTTGTAATTTCCTTTTGTCATCTTTCCAATCGTATCAAATGTTCTTCGGGAACTGTAGAAGGTAAATGTTCATGAATAGACTAACTGCAGTGTGCAGATAATCCGGGAGTGATAGTCACGCTAACTCGTCCCTTTACACCCTCACCTGCCCACCTGAGAGTACACCCTCTGGGTGTACGTGATGCATCCAATATGAAAGGATTTGACTCACTGGTTAATGCTCACTTGGAGATTCCTTCCCTTAATACTAATGATTACTAGCTGAAAAAAGTGTTGTAGAACCTGTTTTGTTAACCCAGAGACAGTGTGTGGAGATTCTACAACCAATAAAGAAATCCACTACTAATTAGTGAAATCCCTGCATACTCCTGTACCCTTTATAGCAGCACTGGCCTAAAGTCACCTAGAACAGATCTCTGAATTACACAACTTTGAATATTGACACTGTCCAGACATCGTTGACGTGGCGTTAGAGCCACCACACATCCATTCAGAGATCTCTTCTACTCCACGTTTCAGTTTTTTAAACATGTTAACATTATTTTGTTCCATCTTTTCTTCTTGATTTTGCTTCCCATGGATTTCTTTTGCAGAAATGAAGTGTCAGTACGCAGGTATCGAAGCAGAAAACGCATGGTGTGCCATTGTGTTGCACATCAAAAGCTGATGGCTCTTGAGCTGTGCCATGCATGTCACGCCCCAACTTTCCCCTGCAGTTTTCCTTCAGTGTCCCCACTCCCTTCCCATGTTGTTTCAAAGTCCCTGCTAATAGGTTTTCCCTCTCCCCCGGTCCTTTGTACCACTGTCTCCGCTAAAATGGGCATATCTATTTAAACTTTACCCACTCCGGCTTCCATTTAAACAGACATGAGTGCTTTGACTATGCTTCAGATCTGTAGTTACTAGAATCAGAACTAGAGTGTAGCATGTGGATCTTAGTTCTGAGTGTGGGACATCTGAACTAAAAGCCTGTCAGTGTGTGAATTTCTGACTGAAATTCTTTTACAAAGCTTTAAACTACAATGTTGGGGTTAACATTGTTGCCTAAATATGCTATTAACGGAACAAAAATTGAGACATAATTTGCACTTTTCAACTTAAGATCACTTACATTGGCAAAGTTTCTTGTTTTGTTGTTTGCTATGGATTAATTCTGCTGTTTTCTCCCTACAGTGAGCCTGAACAGCCAGGAAGGGTCTCCGTGCTCAAGATGTTCTTGTATATTGTCATCAAATAAAGTTTGGAAAAAAATCAGAAAAAAAATCTTTGGTCCTGGGTATATTTATTTGAACAACCATCAATTTCTGATGCCTATATTTGAGTTAAACTCGTACGTTTTATTCTTGTGACTAAACTATTCGGAAGGCGCGAGGGTGTCTCCATAAAAGTCTGAATTCACTCCTCAAGGTGACTTGCATTGCTTTTGTAGGCTGCTGAATGAAGGCTTCCCACAGCAGCTTCACGTGGCTTTGACATCAGTATATTGCATTTGTGAAGGTTCTAGGGTGGTTTCCAGTACAAAGTCCATTATTCACTGTAAGCAACCTAACTTGCAGAACCATGAACATTGTTGATGGTGACATCTAGTGGTTTTGCACATGCATTACTTCAAAGCAGCCAAATAACTGATCTGGTTGTCACCAATTTACTGATGGGCTTGATAAAAATGTAATGACTTACTGGGATCATTACATTTTGTTTGTATTATTTATAAAACTTTTTAAAGACTTCCTCAAAACGTGCTGACCACCTTGATGCGCATTTGGAATTAGTTTTATAGATGTAGCTGCAGTAACCCAAATGGCCACACGAGGACTCCCTTCCTTGAAGAAATACAAACCAAGTTAAATACACCGAAGTCATTAGTGAAGTATTTACCTGTTGGATGAAGTATTCACCTCTAAATTATCCTAAAGGCAAAGCCCCCGATGGCTAAATTGTACTAATGCAGATAAGCCAGTCTGTGTGTTGACTTTTGCCTTTTCCCGTTTATAAACACCATTTGGAACAGAATAGATATCCCTCTTTGCAGCGTGACCTTTTAAGATAATTTGCATAGAAATACCCTGAGAGAATGGAGAAAATGAAGTGATTAAAATGCCAGGGAATGGTCTGTCCTCGGGGTACCCCCCTGCCCACGCCTGCCTCCCGAAGTCTCCCATTCTGTTATAGATGTCAGCATTTCCTCGTGCTGCAAGTGCATTTGCCCTTATGGAAGTTTGTTTTTCAGATGTTTATATCCCACAAGGAGCTGAAGAGGAAAAGCTAAAGTGTTAATGGGAGATAGAGTACTCCAATAATGAATATCATACAACAACAAAAAAAAAATCCAATCTTGCATGCACTGAAATGTTAAAAATGACAACTCGCACCCATCACTTTCAGGCAACGCCCTCTACAAGAGCATTATACAAAGTGCTGGGACTACTTTGTCCGACTTAATGCAACTCCAGCAGATTATGGACTGCACTCAAGCTCTTATACGTATTGTCTACAATAATTGTCTACAACCCTGCAATTTGACATATTTTCATGCCATATAAAGTCTTGAATGTAGGCCAGGCATTTCTCCACCAGTGTCCTCAGTGCCTACATCACCAGGAAAAAAAAAGGAAAAGCAGTAGCTTGGAGGAACTTCCATTGACACATTTTGAGTTGTGGGCTCTTCCCAGTAGAAAGAGGCCTATATATACCCATCATCCCCTGTGGGCTTTTCTTCAAACGATGCCAGCCAGCCAAAATTAAACACTTGACAGTTTATCAAGATAATTTGGACTCCAAACACAACAGAAACTGGGCTTACTGTATCAAGACCCCATTGATTAAGTGGACAGTCAACTGGTGTAAAGGTGAATGTATTATTATTATTTTCCTTCAGCGCGCAGGGACATCTAACATGTTGGTGCCCACATAATGCTACTTTTCCTTTTCCCTCAACAGAATCGTGAAGCCGCTATGACCCAGAAAAAAAGCGGGCAGATTCATTTATTTCATCTGTGTTGGTGCCACTGTAGAGGGTGAGAGTGGGTGGGTGACTGTTGCACAGGTGTGTGGAGGAGAGAAAACGTGCAGGGGACAGACAGCGGGGTCTCTCACGACTCCTCGGTGCTCGACTGGTGTGTGGTTGTGGGAGGTTTGACATAAGTGGAGCTTTCAACCCGGGGACTGGTAACAGATGGTGTTGGGAAATTAAGCTCCTCTCTCCACAGCCCTGTCGGTCCGTCCCAGGAGCCGCTGCCTCTCTGTCTTTGTCTCTCTTCTTCACTCCCCGCAGCCTCTTTTTTTTCTTCCAGCTCTCACTCATTCTTCTCGCTTCTGCTTTCTTATCTTCTAGCCCCCCCCCACCCCCACCCCTTCCTTTGTTTCAGTTGCTGGACGAGTGAAATCAGTTTCCCAACACGCTCCTCCTGTGTTTTTGTTAAGACGGGGGTGACATCAGGGGGATGGTTAGCAGGCTGATGCAATAAGCAGGGTGTTGTTGGGAGAGCGATGGGAAGAAATACACAAACAAGAGGACACAAAAGATGGGTTAGCGATGTGAGCCGCGTTGAGCTAAAGGGTTGAGGATGGAGACGAGAGACAAGTGGTCAGACGGTGATTTATGACGTTGGGCTGCAGAGCAAATGCGATTCAGGCTGTTATGTTTGCAGGCACACTGTACGGCGGCCGCAGTCTTAGCATCAGGAGACTGTGCCGAGGGCCTCCAGGGACCCCCACACATACCAAATAAAACCAGATAGAGGACTATATTCACCTCTGATTTCCTTTAGGGCAGTAAGGAGAATATTCCTCTACCTACTTGTGCAACAAAGGTGTTTTTGTTGTCAGGTGTATGATAGATGGTTATGAGAAACACATGTTTACGCCCCTCACAACAGGTGCGGTTTTAATGGCCTGTCTCTGTCCACGCAGAGAGTTGAGTTGTGGTATTACAAGGAGAGAAATGGACAGAATTCCTGATCAAGCGCTGCGTGTTTTGGCCGTGCAGATATCAATGGCTGCCAAAGATGTCAAAGACCTGTGTTTGTTTTGCAACGATCAGCTCCAAACTGTAATGTTTTCAATGGCACTGTGATCATCTTTTGCAAGGGGCAACTTGGTGCTGTAAAGTGTGGCCGGGCATTCGAGGATGCAGTGCATCTTAATGAGGTATGTCTCTCTTGTTGGCCTCAGCAGGGGAATCATCACAGCTCATTTTGCAGTCCTGCAGTGTCCTATCAGCTTTGGCAGCCTGCACCAAGTTCACTCCATCTGCCAGTTGCTAGCTGCTGATATATAAAATGATCTGTGCCTTGGTAGCCCCTGAGCACCAGGGAAGTGATTTGCTTTTGAGGACAAACTGTGTTTCATGAATCCTAATTATCCTCTTTGCATCACGAGCCTGACACGGTTTTGTCATTTATCCCTCTCTGGATACGGCAGAGACTGCAGCAAAAATACATCTGCCCAAAAAGACAGAGCTGTTATGGATATATTGTATAGTTGTGCAGTAGTGAAATGCAACAATGTTATTTTCTGTCACTCCCATTTTCACAGGTTCAGGGAGAGGTGAAAAAAAACGAATGTCTAATTCTGGCACTCGGTGTGCACATGTGAAAAATCACTTCTCGGTTTCAATCATGTGACGTGTATTGAAACAACCCTGGCCTTTTCTCAGACTGCGAACATGCTGTCTGAGGCTGCGAGGACATCAGACCGGTGTAAAACCGTGTCAGTCCACCTGCTTCCCCACCGCCCACCTACATCCTCAGGAATTCTGTTCATTTCTGTTGGCATGGAAGGATAATCTGTAGAGCAGGAAGAAAGGGGAGCGGGGGAATAATGAGGATGGTTACAGAGGAGGAGAGAAAAAAGGGTTTTAGCTGAAGGGGAGGTAAAAGAGAGAGGGAAAATCGGGAGGGTGCGGTAATGAGAAAGGGCAGCAGATGTGAGTGACAGTATGATGGAATGCTCTGTGTGATAGCCATGCTGTACTCTCCAGACATGGAGGTGTTTGTGTGTGTGTGTGTGCATGCGTGTGTGCAGTCACTGAGGTATCATACCGTATGTGCATGTGTATGTCCTTGGATTTTAGAGAAAGGATACTTGATATAGGCATATCAGCTTTTTGCAAAAATATAGTTATATGCCATGCACGTCATTTTCCAGACAATTCATCATGGCCGATCAATTTGCTAATTAAATCGAATTATACCAAAATGCTATGTAATGCAGCATTAACGCCCTCCTGTTGTAATATCACAGATATATTTGTTGCGGCTGTGGTAAGCTCATGTTGCCCTGCTTTATTCTAGATTATGTTTTTATTAAAGGTAATAATTCAATCCTTTTTCACCTACTTGCCCAGAGCTTGATGAGAAGACCCATACCACTCTCGCGGCTAGCAGCATGCTAACTTAGCTTAGCACAAAGACTGGAAACGGGAGAAACGGCTAGCCTGGCCCTGTCCAAAGGAAACAAAATCAGCCCATTCTAAAACTCACTAATTAACACAGTGAGTTAATTAGTCTCTCACATTATATTTCTATAATCTGACATTATATTTCTATAATGCCCAGACAAGAATTTGTCTAGGACATAACAATCAAACATCAAACCATTGTTATGACACTTTGGATTGTAAGTATTAAAGAATCAAGATATATCATGTTAATTATGACCTTTAGAAGTGCTGGTAGGCATGTGTTGTTAGCTTTGGACAGAGCCAGACTAACTGTTTTCCCTTATTTCCAGTTTCTGTGCTAAGCTAAGCTAACCGCCTTTTAGCCACACATTATATCGATAAAATGTGGAATGTAAAAATGACACGTTGTGGTTTTACAGGAGTAAAATTTTGGACTATTTCTTGGTTTTCATTCTTTATGCTAAGCTACGCTAACAAATTTATGACACTGGCTGTAACTTCACATTTAACAGACTAACCTGTGAGTGGTATTGATCTTCCCAACTAACTCTCGGCAAGAAAGTGAATAAGCGTATGTTCCAAAATATCAAACTAATATGTTTAATATCTTGGTCCCGCTCTTCAAATGTCAATTAAAGTTTCTCTAAAGGCTTCAAAATGACATTTATGTGAATCCAGTATGAGGCAAAAAGAAACATACTATGAAAAGCACAGAGAAATTACATCCCACAAACCCAAATGGTTTCTAACTTATCCATATTCTAGGGACGTTAACTGCATATGGACAAATTTATAGATTCAATTTATGAACAAAATGCTCCATCGAGTTCCAGCCTGGTCCATTTTTTCTTCAATCAATGAAACTAATTTGTGTTTGGGACTTAACGTTGCATCATGCAACTTCCAAAGTACCATTATGACTGTGGTACATGGTTTTCCAATAGCAGTCTAAAACCAAATTGTCTCTTGTGTCTCTTGTGGCTGCACAGCAGTTTGATATAGTCTCTCTATATCATCGGAGAACACGGTCAAATTGTAATGGACTTTATTCCTACTAAGAATGGGACAAGGTTGTGTTTGGACTGCACACAGCACTTGGCTGTCTGTATGGCTGAGTTATTCTGCCATTTTTCAGCCCGTGCACATTCCTCCACTCATTGGTATTCCTGTTCATATTACCCTCTTCAATCAGCGGCAGAGAAGCTCTGATTAATGGCAACAGTGAGAGCCATCTCCCAGTGATTCATTAAACAGCACTGGCATGAATAAAAAGGGAGATTTGCTCATATTGCCTCTGAGATCCCATAATATGTTCTGTCGCTGGAGAGATGCATAATTCATGGTGTTGTTAGTGGCTCTCAACATATCCACACATACAGTATATGGAGCTATATGAAATGAATGAAAAAGTCAAATTACTCATCATCATTATGTGAGGTTATAGCTGGAATAATTCATGTACCCTGTTTCAGTTTGGAACTCTGAATTTTACACTTGTCCAAGTAATTAAAATGTAATACAGTAGATCTTCTTATTGTTGTTTGACTGATCATCCCATCACTGGTACATTTTGTGGTAATCCATAGCCTTAACATGTCTACTATGCTTCTGAAATAGATTATTTGTTCAGCTTAGTTGCAAAATATCTTACTGGGAATCCTACAGATTCTTCTTTTTTTTTTCATCAACTCACAAAATCAGCTTTGAGATATTTAATTGCTCCAGTTCCAGCATCTTAACACTGCTGTCTGCTGCTGATAAGTTTTAGTCACAGCTTTACTGCTTATTGCTGAGTGAGCCCTTTTATTTAACTGACAATGCAAGATTACCAATGTGATTTCCATTTATTGAAAGCATTTTGTAATTTTGATATTTTTATTCATAGTGAAATAAATTTAAAATACTTCCAATGACTATAATAGCATGCACTACTAAACACCACAAGGCAAAAACACCATAATCTTTTAAATGTGCATTTAAGGGTCATATGCTAAAAATACTTGAAAACATTGCTTGGTTTGCAAGCTGATTTGGAAGCCAAAAGAGACATCCCCAGCGCCTGAACCATTGCACTTGATGAAACCCATCACCAGAAAATCACCTCAGCGCTACCATCCACCATATTATCACGAATTGATTTCTATCAAACATTACCCCCGCAAATGTGCATGAGCATGGGCCATCAGGCGAATGTCATTACTGCTGCTCATTTGCGAGGTAAGAGACGATCGGATGTGACAGGGGCGGAATTAGCTTTGTGTTGGCTCTCTGTCACTCTCATCCTAAACTGCTGCTGGGTGGGGGAGCATGATTAAAAGGATATATAATTCCACCCTGCACATTAAAGACCCCGTGCCCCACTTTCACTCCCACCTTTACTGTAGACCGCACAAAGGCCGTAGCCCTGGCTACTCTACTGTAGTGCATGATGCTGCGATGGAAGCCTCCTCTATTTCTGCTGCCTTTCTTCTTCAAGGTGATTGCTGATCTGAGAGATAAAATGGATGAAAGCATCCAGGTGGAAAGCCAATCACATAGAGATCCCCTGTATTGCTTTTTCATTATAGTACACCTACATGAAATGGATGTAGCAGCCAGTGTAACTGAGCTCAGGCCATGTTTCTTTACACTGGCTCTATAGTGGTATCTTTTGCACTGAGCAACCTGTGGTCTCATTGAGCAGTGTTAAAAATCAATAGGCTCTGACCTTACCTCTGTCAGAAGCTATGTTGGAGACCCCATCAGGACACAGTATGTCCTCCACTGTCTCAGTACAAGCACTTTTGACTACTAAAGCCACTAGTCAACACTGTGGGCAGCAGTCAAATACCTGTGGACAATATGATTTTAGCTAGTATCACAGCAGTATCTCAGCAGTTAATTTGTAAAACATTGATGCTAGCATATTTATACATTGCTTTCTGTAGCTTTTTTTTTCCAAAATCCCCACAGTTACCAGATATATACATTTTACATTTTACATATACATGTCCGTATCTACAATTTCAAACAATTGGATGCATTAAAGTTTATACAGATATTCATGGTATCCAGATGATGTATCCTAATGACTTGGGCGACCCCCAGACTTTATCTTTAGCGCCACCATGAAGTTGACGTTTTTGGTTTTGAGTAAAATGTCCTGACATTTATCGATGGATTGCAGTGCAAGATTCTGATGTGTCCAATACATGAACCAATGTTAGCATGCTAACACACAACACTTTGATGGTAAACGTGGGAACGATTATGCAAATCAGCATGTTAGCATAGTCTGTGAGCATGTTAGTGTTACCACTAACATCACATGTATATGCTCTCACTCTGTGTGATCTTGTTCATATAAGACAGCAGTAACTGTCTCCATAGACCATCATCTGTTTTACATATCAATATATGCCTTATTAGCATCCTTTACAGTAGTACATTCCCTCTAAGTATTTTTTGGAAAAGTGGCATAAAATCGAATCTGCAAAGAGTTTTCCCTTGGTTGCTATGCAATCAAGTAGTGAATGTACATTTTACCACATAATTACCTGAAGTGAAATGACTGAACCAGAGAAAAATATACCCCCATATTACATTTATTTTCACATCTTTCTGATTTGAATAGGTTGTCAGCCTAACAGTATAATTCCAGAGGGAACCGTATTTACTGTAAAGCCAGGTGAAATTGGGTCAGCCTCTAATCTCATAAGGAAAGTTACACCTCAGACAGACTGATTTCTCCCTACATCAGTATTTCAAGTTGTGTCGATGGATTAGGCTACATGTTGAGAAGCCCATTAATAATTAAGAGGAACCCAGAATATAAGTTGCTCCCTGTTGTGCAGTCAACTGCAATGGCACAAAAAAGAGCTGGGATAGAGGAGAAGGGGATGAATGGTGAGAAGTGCTTATGAAATATGGATGTCAGGAAGAGAGCAGTTCAGGAAAGTTAACAGGGAAGTGCTCATTCAACGGTTTAATGATGCAATGTAGGGCTCAAAAACTGACTTCAAGAATCGCCTAACTTTTCCTCAGAAGCCACATGTATTTTCTAATCAAAGATTGTGGATTTCCTGAGTAAAAATCATCTTGCTTTGGTAGTCTGAAAGCCCTTCAGTAATATCTACTGAAGACCAGGTGTAAATACAGTTACAGTAGGCAATACAGTATGTGATATATGACTACCACACAGTTATGTGTTCTCACTCTGCCGCATCATGTTCATATAAGACAGCAGTAACTGTCTCCATAGACCATCATCTGTCTTTTATATCAATACAAGACTGATTAGCATCCGATACAGGAGGAACAATTACGTTAAGTACTTCCGTCCGTGTGTTTGTTGGAGAAGTGGGATAAAATAGAACACGTAGGTAATCCCTAATGGCTGCTGTAACGTATGCATGATTTCATGCCTGCTGGCGCTGCTATTCCAGCAACAGCTATGATTAGCGTCCCACCGGTGATGTTTATTCCCAGCGAGGCTCAACCTAGAATCTCAGACATCTGATGCAAAGACTTAACATAAAACCTGATCAAATAAGATGAGAAACGATCTGTGTTGTGAGCACGGTGTCGCCACTGTGAAGTTTAAGTTTACTGCCGGGGCAACATTATTCACTGAACGGTATTGTTGCTTTGGGTTGCTTGGTATCTATCTGCACTGAAAAAGAGCAGTGAAAAGAAGAGAAAGCATGATCTTCAACGTGAACCGGTGCCATCATGAATATTTACCTAATACTTCAGAAGACTACTGCACAAGGATACTCCTTGGCTTTGGTTACATTAACTTGAAAGGAGTGCATTATGAGCTACTTGAGTCGCTTTATGCCAGTGTTACATGCTCTGTTGAGCAAATGACTGCGAGATTCTCACTGGCCTCTGTAAAAGCCCAGACTGCAATATTAAAATTTGACATTGCTGCTGACATAGGTTGGAGGAAGAAGCTGTTTTGTATTCCCTCTAGCCTAGGCTGAAGACCAGCATCATACAAACTAGTGAGGAGAGTAGCACGCTATCAATGGGCTGACTGGCCGACCGGCTCTGCCGTTCAGCTTCAAAGAACCGCCTGCAGGCATCGTTTCTAATATTGTCTCAGAGTCTGTGTTTTTCACAAAACTACTGATGCATGAGTGGCCTGGAAAAACAGAGGGGAAACATCAAAAGTGCTTTTGAAGTGCGGGGGTTTTGTCGGACCACAACTAAACGTTTCCACCTGAATTCTGATTGGTATCATCTAAGCCATCATCTAAAAGAGATGAGCAATGTATTTGGTATTACGCTTCTGTCAGGCAAATATTTTGATCGATTAAATGTGCAGATTCAAGTAGAGAATGCTGTACAATGTGTAAGAGAGGGCACCTCCTTCATTGCCGGGATGACCAGCTGTGTTTGCCTATGCATGGTTCATGTCTGGCATGTTAATCCTCAACCAAAACAACAGTATCAAAGTGGAGGATATGTCTAATTGTACCATCATTCAGCCTGAGAACACAGCTTAAGCAGTGTGTAGATTTCTCCCCCAACCCCCACCCACCTCCCTTTCTTTCTCACATATTACCCACATGCACGTACGTAGCATTATGTAACCCAGGGGCTGGGTGTTGCAAAGAGAGTGGTCCTCAGTAGGGAATGTGTAAACAGCTGCAATGTCAGTGCTGGGCACACTTTATCATCACAGCATAACACAAGACCACAGGCATCTTATGTAACAGAGACAGTGTGAGTGTAAGCAGGACTTGCAGGGAATATCACAGTGACCCTTCGTTACTAAAACATTCTCTGGTGGAATTCCACCACAAACACTGCATGTTTTTTCTTTTTCCTCACATTATGACAGAGTTAAGTTGATGTATACATATATGTTTAATCCATGGCTTTGTGATTAAATTTACTGCAGCAAATCACTGTTATTGTGGGTTTTTTTACCCCTACATTCACTGAGAGAGGCAGACATGACTGTCAGCGCTGTACTCTGGGAAATGAGTGGTCTGTCACGCTCCGGTTGACTTCCATCTTTCATCCCCTCAATCCCCGCCATGTTGTTTTCTGACTGTCACTTTAGATTGGCCTCCCAGTACAGTAAGCCTCTGCTCATATCTAATTGGAGAGATGACAGAGACCCATCTCAAGCCCTGTGGTGTCTCTGAATGCGGCTACTTAAGCACTTAGTAATTCATTAAACTTGACAACATGGTCCCTTAGCTCCACCTGATGTTTCCACATCAAGCATCATACATAAGTATCATCAACATGGCTAAACTGACCTGATGACTCGTAGGCATCACAACCAACAAATGTGAGCTATAAACTACAAAACTTTGTTATCACATTGTTTGTAAACACAATCAGCTATAATGACTGACCCAATCAGGTGTAATTTTTGAGCTATTTTCAGCATGTTTGCTTGCGCAGCTGTCCACACTGTCCACATACATTTCTGCACTGGCCCACAGATCATCCTTCCTGATTCATAGCCACCTCGATGCCTCGCAGCTATCCTCTGTGGTGGACTTTGCAGCACCAGACATGCCAAGTTGGGTGTAGACTGCAGAGTAAACAGCCAGCAAAGCCTCTGCACATTACCTTGATGGGCTTACACCAAGCCTTCTAGCCTTTTGCCTGACACTGCTCCACCAACTCCTTTTTCAGAACCACAATGATCATGAATGCCAGGTCCATAAAAAATGTTTTTCCAAGTTTAGTATGGAAGAAGGCAGTGCTCTGAACACAACTTCATCCAATTCCTCTGGGATGAACTGGAATGCCGACTGAGACTACTTTCTAGTTCAGCACTTACCTGTTAAAAGTTAGATGATCTTCAAAGTATGCTTAAATAAAAAGCTTTTCTTGTCAACTATGTGATTGTACTTGTCTAGTCTCAAATACTATTACAGGGAAAGTTGTAATTAGGGCCAGATGCCATAGATCACTTATAAAGTGCAAGGTAAATACCTGTACCCATTTATTGTTAAATGGTACATTGTTCCTGGTAAACAGTCAGATGGTTCTCCTTTTCTACTTGTGCTGTGTAATGTGTTGTGTTTTCTGTAATGTGTTTTATGTAATGTGTTTTGTATAATCTGCTGTGTTTGGTGTAATGTTGTATTTTGTTTTGTGTAATGTTGTGTTTTATGTACTGTGTTTTGTGTAATGTCGTTGTATTTTGAGTAATGTTGTTGTATTTTGTTTTGTGTAATGTTGTTGTGTTTTGTGTAATGTTGTTGTGTTTTGTGAATTGTTGTTGTGTTTTGTAAATATTAATGTGTTTTGTGTAATGTTGTTGTGTTTTGCCCCATCAGGGCCACCGTATTTTATGGTCTTTTGCAGGTAGATTATTAGAGGTAGGTTTCCTTGAGTCACTGCAATGCCTGAGTGGGTTCAGTGTGATGGACTCTCCATATTCACCTTCTTCTGATGGTTCACAACAGATGCTTTACTGCACTATCCTAGTTAACTCTCTACTCTCTCTCTCTCTATATATACACTACCGTTCAAAAGTTTGGGGTCACATTGAAATGTCCTTATTTTTGAAGGAAAAGCACTGTACTTTTCAATGAAGATGACTTTAAACTAGTCTTAA
>JAVQJL010083653.1:0-21136 GCA_036024295.1 Nannoperca obscura
AAACTTGCTGTGAAACCAAAGGCCACAAAAACATAAACCCCCCCCCCCCCCCCCCCCCCCAAACAAAACAAAGGTGACAGGTCTGCGTGGATCAAACCAGCAGCACATGAAACGCACAAGCTCCAGACTTTCTCAGTATTCTATCAGCATCTCTGCAAACATCACACGTCCAAAAATAATCTGCTCCAATGGAATCGAAAATAGAAAATGTATATGGTTTCTGTTATCTCAAGAAATTAGATTTGAATCATTTGATGGTATAACATAACGCACTCCACATGTTTAAATGGTGCTCTTCTACAGCTTTTGTGCATTCTAATGAAGACTGAAAGAAATCAGGCTAAATGAGACCACAGAAGACTGATTATTTGCTATGTAATAAACAGCCCAGATTGATAAACATTGGCATGCAACAGCATATATAACATCCCTGGGACACACGCATCTTGACACGTCTTGATCAATTTTGATGCCAATGAAAACACATTATTTTTAGATATGTGACAAGCACCTGAAAACCCTGTTTCCCAGGTATGTTTCACTTTTATATGAGCAATAGGCACATGTGGTGGATCTTCCAAAGGAAGATGTGACAGCCTAATCCACAGAGAGGAGCTGTCCTGGCTCAATGATCCCCCATGAGCCTGACAGTTTGAGGTGTTTGGAAATGTCAGCAGGTAAAACCTGTTTACATCATTATATGTGTGTATTGCACTGTTTTCCCTCTCTGAGTCTTTATTACAGAATGAATTTACTGATTAAAAATAAACTGCAAAACAGTTTCATTAAATGCATCTGTGTGGCAAGAAACTTCCACTCAGTATGCATCGCCTTCTGTGCTTGGATCATATTCTTTTTTTTTCTTTTTTCCAAGTAATGAAACAGTGCAAAAAGATCTGTCCCCTGGAGAAATCTGGTCTCACGTGATTACAAAAATGAGATGAGAAAAACAAATAGTTCATAATGCCCTGCAGAACATGAACCCAGCACATTTCCCTGTTTGGGAGCTTCTGAATGTGTGCTAATACTCTGCATTTCATATTTGTTTATTCTGCCTTCTTGTGCCCCAGGAAATGGTAATTGTTGTTTGTATATGCGTGTTTGGGTATTTTGATCCGTGATGATATTTCCTCTCCTCCATCCAAGGACAATTACCAAACAGTATAGAAGATAACAGTGTTTGCTCACAGCAAAGGCATACTTTTGATTAAAAAGAAATAATGGGGAGATATTTTAAACACCTAAAGCTTTGCACAGACATAGTTGTTTCTGATCCCCACCCGGAGCTGAGGCTTCCCTTTGCATGACTAACATGACTGCACTTTTTTTTTTTTACACATTTGGAAACCTTCAAAAAGCAACCTCCTGCGATGCATCCACGTTTTGTTTCTTTGAATTGTCCTTTATCCTTCAAAATCACGTCTGCTGCAGAAGCTTCTCAACTGATCAAAATTGTTGTTTTTTAACAAATGATGAATCAGATCTTGATCGTATGATTAAGTTCTGAAAAAAGAAAAGAAACAACAAAAAAGACAGCACGAAAGAAGTTCTTAAAAGTCTAGTCCTGAACAGAAACCAAGCACTCCACTTAAGTGAACACGTCGTCGTGTTTGGAACTGACAAACTGCAACCAAAACAGAAATAACTATCTGTAATGGTGTTAGTGGTGTTAACATTTAAAACACGACATTTTTCAAATAAATATATGGTTACTATATGCACTACCACTGTGGGGAATAAGGTCTGCTACATCACAAATGTTGAAGTGGTCTGTCAGGTTGCACTAAATAACCTCCATTCCATGCACGGTGCTAACTACACAGACAAGGCATATTTGATCCTCTCACTTAGCCATGAAACAACACCGCACAATTAAATATCCCATTCCACAGAAAAATAAAGAAATGTTACTGACCACATTTTAAAAGTAAGAGCAGAGCACCTTTAATTGTATGCAGTCATTTAGTCCACTGTCAATATAGATAATATTGATTAATGCAGCTTTAAAATCTTAAATGATTTACAATATACAATATACATATATATATATATATATATATATATATATATATATATATATATATATATATGTGACCCCCAAACTGGGAGAGTGGCTCCAGCAGATTCCAGGAAAAACATCAGAGATCTCTGTCCAGAAGAGCGCAGTCCTGAAACAACTAAGATACTGCAGGACCCTCAAGCTCCCAGGCCTCTGGTAGAGGACCCGAGCTTGAAGGAGAAACAGACCGCCTGCAGACGCGAGTGGGGAATTCTTTTTTTTTTTTACACATAAATGGAATATGAATCAACTTACATACAACATGACAAGTATGCTTTCCAGGGCAGATGATGTTGAATTTGGGGAGTGTGAACATGAAGAAAGCTATAAATCTGTTTCCTGCAGTGACACAATAGCACAATCAGGCACAGAGGTGAAGGGAATCGGACTTTCAGAGTTTGAAGTGTCTTTGTGGTCAGTTCATCTTTAGAGTTAATAATGAATGAAGGTCAGGCGATGTGAGCTGGAGACTGTGATGCAACATGTCTCTGCTGCTGCAGGTGAGAATCAGACCTTTTTATAGTATACACGTGTGCCAAAGTGTCTGTTCTTCCTCTGGTCTTTGTTTTGGGAGTCAGCCAGCCAGCCAGGAAACCGTCACATTATTTTCTGTCTCTCGATCATCGTGGCCCTTCAGCCAGCTGGCTGAGCCCCCGAGCATCAGCCTTTTCTGCCCTGGCAGAATCTAAAACATCTAAAAGCCAGACACAGACCTGTGAACTCACCTGTTTGATGCTCCAAAATACACCTAGAATCAAACATGCGACGCATCTGAACATCACAGCCTCTGATTTAAATCCGTCTGTTCAACATTCCCAGATCAGCGGACACACCGAGGATTAAAGAATGTGTTTGAGCTTCTATAATAATCCACACAGGATGTTCGCTGCAGGTTGGTACGTCATGCATAAAAGTGTCTGTGACCAGACTCCATCCACAGCTACATCCTCACAACCTGCAGCACCTCAGCTGATGGAGTCTTCACAACGCATCCTCCCGCAGGTCAGAGACTTCTTCATCAAATTTATCAAACTCTTTATCAAACCTCTCGGAGGGATCCATCGACCTCCAAACTTTGACTGTGCTGTGAACAGAGGCGGGCAGGCGGGCGGTCTCTCTGTGGACCAACGCCCCACCCTGCCTTCCTTCCTGCCGCCTCGGACTTTCTCTGACCAACTTTAACATCAAACGGAGCTCCATCAATCAGCAGACCAGCTATTGTTGTGGCTGAATAAGTGTTATCCAATCAGGAAGCAGCCTCAGCTCCAGCCCAGAAACTAATTATAACTTCATCATTGGTGTGTGAAGGACTCTCACCTGTCTAACACTGAACAGGTGAACAGGTGAGGGTTTGCTGCCTTGCTTGTGAACACTGACGAGGCAAAAAGCTGCTTTTTGGATGATTTAAACTCTTTGTTTATCACACACGCACACACAGACTTTGCTCTAAAGACATTTCACACCACTACTCAATCAATTTGGCATCTTTTGATAACTGATGAACTAAAATCTACTCATGTTTTCTTTCTTTTTTAATCTTTGGCTAAACTAATCTGACCACATCCAGGTTATAACCATCATGGCTGATCACGTGATCTGAGACAGACCCGTCAATCAAGCAAGCTTGTCCCAAAACATACGTTTCTTAAAGACTTAATGAAACAATGAATCTCCAGATTCATCACCAAGACACATCACAACCAGGCTGCAGCCTGCTAGCCGCTCTGTACTGAGACACTAAATGCTAACGTCAGCATGCTAACATGCTAAAGTTTAGCAGGTATAATGTTCACCATGCTCACCATTAGTTTAGCTAAGGTTAGCATGCTAACATCCGTTATAACCTTCTTGCTGAGTACAACAGGAATCCCGCAGGGTTTTGTTCTCGGGCCTCTTCTCTTCAGTTTATATATAAATGATTTGTATGCAGATGATGCGGTCATGTATGTATCTGTTGGAACTATTGCATCTGTTTCCAGCCAGCTGTCGCAGCACTTTCAGGCTGCAGCAGCCGGTCTGAAAACTCAACATGAAGAAAACTTCTCATTCAAGACTCGATCCTCGTCAAAAGCTAATAAGTTCCATTAAAAGATGAATGAATCACATGTTGAACCAAAGTAGAAAATCTGAGTCTTTGTTAATGCTTTATATGAGTTACATTAATTTATTCATCGCTTTACACTGAAGTTATTGTTGAACTTGTTGGTCCCAAGCAGCTTCTACAACAATCAGGCTCTTATGATCATATATCATGCTGCAACTCAAGGTCTGGACAGGAAGCCGGTAACATCTCACCACATTCAAGGTGCTGATAGTAAAATAATCTCCAAGCATGATAGAATAACATAAACACACAAGCATGTGCTCTATGAAGAACTTTAAGGTTTCCTTTTATCAATGTCCAGGATCAACATGTGAACTCACATACACACCTCAATGTGGATCATGACTGGGATCAGTTTCAGCTCCAGTAAAAACCACTTTAAAAAGGATCAGTAATGTTGACATGAATAGTCTGGTCTTAACATGTTATGGTCATTTTATTGTCTCATTGTTTGCATTTTATATATAAATACTGTGATATGAGTTCATATATATACCCATCCCCATGGAATTAAACCTTACATTTATAAATTAGTAGCAGCAAATGGAGATACAAATGTACAACAACAGGAATACTTACAGGTGTAGTGGTGGTAAATCCTGAAGTCGTGGTTTGAAGCGTAGTTGTAGTCGGAGGAGGGGGAGGAGCTGTGGTTATTATGGTTGTAGTTGTAGCTGAAATTGTTGTCCTGGTGGTGGTGATAGTTGGACTGGTGGGTGGTGTGGGTTTGATGGTTGTTGTCATGGTTGTGGTTGGAGTGGCGGTGGTTATGATGGCAGTGGTTGTAGTTTCTGTGGTTACAGGGGCAGTAGTGGGGTTGGTTGTGGTTACAGGAGCAGTAGTGGGTTGGATTGTGGTTACAGGGGCGGTAGTGGGGTTGGTTGTGGTTACAGTAGCAGTAGTAGGGTTGGTTGTGGTTACAGGGGTGGTAGGGTGGTAGATGGTGTTTATAGGGGTGTTAGGGGGTTTGGTTATGGTTAGAGGGGTTATAGTGGGGTTGGTTGTGGTTACAGGGGTGGTAAGGTGGTAGATTGTGGTTAAAGGGATGGTAGGGAGGTTGGTTGTGGTTACAGGGGTGGTAGGGGGGTTGGTTGTGGTTGTAGGTGTGTTTGTCAAACTTGTAGGTGGTATAGTTGGAGTTGAGGTGGCGATCCTTCCTGTAGACATCAGCCCAGCTGTTGAAGACGTTGATGGAGCACCTTCAGTCATGGTGCTCACTGAGACTTTTGGATTAAGTGTAGAGACTGTTGGCAGCGTCAAGGTAACTTTGGGTTGAGTTTGAGAAATCATCGGCAGGACTTGAGGGGATGATAGTGGATCTGTCTCCATGATTGATGTAAACGTCATATCTGCTGTTGAAGGAACGTGAGCAGTCATAGGAGAAGGTGTAGTTGTGGATGCAGGTGACTTGTTGTCAGTAGTTGAATATGTTGTATTAATTATATGTTTTTTTGACTCTGTGTCAGAAACAGCAGATAGACCAACAGTAGCCTCAGCGGCGGCCTCAGTCATGTCAATCATGTTTGGCTCTGAAACTTTGGAGGAAACCAGAGTTGCAGCTGCAGTTTCAGTCAGTTCATTTCTAGCCAGGGAAGACGTGGTGGAAACTGACAAACTCTCCAATAGGTCTGTGGAACGGTCATTCGTGAACACAGCTGGACTCAAGGAAACGACATGGCTTGCATTTAAAGCTGACAGCTCTGTGACTGAAACATCAGGACTGAACTCTGCGACTGCTGACCTCCTGGTTCGAGCTTTGGTGACGTTGTTCACAGACGTCGAAGCTCCATCAGTTGTTGAGCTGTGGACATCTGAGGTGGTGACGTGTCTAGTGGTTCTGTGGGTTTTTACTGTATTTGATAATCGTTCATTAGTGACAGTCATTGCAGGACTTCTGATGGTGTAGACGGTGCTGGAGGGTCCCAGTGGTTTGTGTGTGGATGAATAAAAGATGGTGGAGACAGAAATTGTGTCTGAAAATCGGGAGAAAATAAAAAATAACATTTAAAGAATAAACATATACAAAAATATTTAAGGAGCAACTGATCACCCACTTAAACACACCCGTCAATCCTGACACAGACCTCCACCTCCAGTGTTCCTCTTCACCTGTCCAAACCTACGCCTTTCTGCTCTTGTCAGATGTTTAAATGTAACACCTGATGGCCCCCCAGGATTCATAGAACTATAGTTACACATGTAACTGCATGGTTGGAGACTGCTGGACTGTTTCTAATGTGTTCTACACATTTTATGTTTTTCTATACAGTTACTGAGATGTTTCCTGAGGAAACATAAGTTTTTACTTTATCATTACATTGTTTTTGTTGATATTGTGAATTTAGAATTTCAAACTAACTAAACAAAGACAGTGTTGAAGATGTCTCAGCAGGCCTGGAGGTCAGCTGAGCTCCCTGCGGGTGTGCTGTTGTACTGAGATGTTGGCTGAGACTCTGACAGGAAGAGCACTGCTGACGTTCTTCCTGCCTGACTGAGGGAACTAACAATGTGAGGGCAGTTGGTATCAGCAGCGTCATTCTCTGACCTGAACTCACGTGTTCACACTCTTCTTGTTGAGAGATGCTGATGTTCTTAGTTCAGCATGGTAGCATGCTAACATTAGCTAATTTGCACTAAACACAAAGTACAGGCTGATGGGAATGCAATTAGTAGTTTTGTATTTTCAATGGAAAATATGAGTTCTGATTGTATATATTAGTGGATTGTAATTATTGACACTGTGTTTATCACTTTCATGTTGCAGCTGTAAAGCTGGAGCTGCTTTTAATCACTTTATATTCCGGTGGATTAATCAATATATACATCATCATGTTATTTGATTCTATTTTGAATTGTAGAAGCCTACAGTAAAAGTATATCAAATATATATACAAGTGGAAATACTCAATAAAGTACAAGTACCTGAAAATAATACTCAAACACAGCTAAGGTGTGACCGCAATCAAAACTTTCAGGGGACAAACTGTTGGTAGCGGCAGGTTTGTCAGGTTCTGGTCCTGGTTCTGTTTTTTAACCGTCCTGTTTCCTCTCACCTGTGTCTGGACATAAAGACGTCATCAGCTGATTCCCTCCTGAGCTGACGTCATACTTCCTCCACTGTGAAGTCTGCAGGTTTCCTCCGATCACCACGCGTGATCCCTGTTTCTTCAGGTACATGTGCGTCTCAGCCAATCCAAACGCACCGTTTGTACTGTTGCAGTTCCACGCCGGCGCTCTGCTGCAGTCTCTGAGTTTGGCAAGGCGGGCGTGCAGCGGTAGGTGGGGGCTGGGATCAGCCCAGAGACACCTGGAGGACTGAGTGTGGCTCAACCTGGCTCCACTCAGCCACGCCCACTGCTGGGCGGCGTTAGTGACATCACAGCGTCCAAGGATGACCACCTGACTTTGGGTTAACAGACACAGCCTCTTCGGGGTCAACATGATGAGAAAACCGGCTGAGGACACACAAGTTCAACACAAAGGTTATGAAGGTGACCTGTCTTACTTTCTATTAAAGAAGTGGATCCTGTAAACCAGACGTCTGTGGATCATCAGGACGTCTAGAAAGACACGTTCAACAGGCTCTGAGGAGCACAAACTGTTATAATGTGGGTGAAGTGAACCTTTAAAGGAACCCTTGTTAACAGAGTTCACCTGGTGGTCAAATGACATCCTACAGGTGTCTTCAGGCTTTCATGCTGTTAACATTGCTGTGAGTTCAGGGGAGCTAGCTTCTGGTGTCTGTTCTCAGGTGAGCACAGGTGACAGGACATCACCTGATGGGCAGAGGCCTCAAGTATTCCAGCCAGACAAACATTTGATGTTCATTTTAATGATGAATTCATTAGATCAACAGCTTCTCAACAGTTTTTCTCATCAGAAACAAAGAATTGGACACAGTTCAGTGTGTTTCATGCAGACTGAAACAGACATGAAGCTTTAAACAGTCAACGTGTGCATTTTGTTATCTACTTCTAATTATTGTGTAAGTGCAGTACAAAGAAGACAGAGTCACTGAGTGAACTGATCCACAGAACGTCCTGACATTACCACGAGACGCCAACGGAGTCTCATCAGCGTTGGTGGCTCAAACCGATCAATGTTGTGTGTTTTATGGCTGATCAGGACTCAGTCAGGAGTCCAGGTGACCGCTGATGTGATGGAGTGTCAAATATAACTGAGAGAGCCTTTACTCATGTCGAGTACTTAAAGGTTTTTCCTAAAACTTCAAATATAATGAACAAGTCATTAGATATTTACATATATATTTAATGACTAATGACTCTTTAATGACTATATATGTATGTATGTGTGTGTATATATATATATATCACCAGCTAGGTACCAGGAATATATATACCATATATTCCAGCTATACACAAAGTCATTCGGCATGATGAGAAACCTCTACTTTTGGTACTTAAAGTACATTTTGATGCTCATACTTTTACTGAAGTATTTACATTTAAAGATTTAAATGCAGAGTATTCAGAGTACTTCTACACTGTGGTATTACTACTTAAGTACCTCTTCCACCACTTCCTTTCATTCATTTATAATAAATGAATAATAAAATATCACCTCACACAGATAATGTATTTAACACATATTAATAAAACCGTGTTACTTTGTTTTTGTTGAGCAGTTACTTTGATTGTATATTATTATCACAACCACACACATACACACACGCACACACATATATATATATATCTATATATATATATATAGATATATATATAGATAGATATATAGATATACATATATATATATATATATATATATATATATATATATATATATTTTGTTGGTACGTGTATGTGAGAATAAGGTTAACAGCTGGAGTGTCCTGAGTAGCTCCTTGCAGTAGGACTACAGAGTACTGTGGTATTATTACTGACCAGGCAGGAGCGGTGGAGTAACTTTTATTAGTTATAGTTATTTATCTTTGATAGAATTTAAATTATAATTATTGAAAATATATTAACCAAAACCCACTTTGGGAAATGAAAATGAATGACATGTTGTTTGTTACCTGTCCTTCTTCACCTGGAAGTACTTCTTTGGTACAAATCTTTAAACAGTGAAGCGTCTGAGTTCAACAGCAGTTTGCAGTCTGATCACATCTCACACAGTTAGTCACCAACTCAAACATTCAACTCTTCATCGCTCCAGTACTCACACACACAGCCGAATCCCTCCAGCATCAGGAAAAGCACAATCAGGGCGTCCATGTTTCTCTGCTGCAGCGTCCGTGCGTCCTCCAGCTTTGGACGAACAACACAAGTGCTGAAGGGAAGTGAGTCTTTGTGGGAGGAAAAAGTCAGCGAGCAGCGCTTCCTTCTGCTCTATTGTTGTGGAGGTTTCAGAGTGAAGGAGTTCTTGTGCTGGAAATGCTCGTCTGTCGGAAATACCACAGCACATCCTCCGTGTTCAGTAGTTCTAACAACCTGAAGAAGCAGCATAACCTGCTCAGATACTTCATGTGGAGATAAATATGTACAATTAGCCCAAATATTAACATTAATAATGATACACAGAGAGAAGAGCTGACATCTTGATTATAGAACTATTTAAACTTGATTTGATTTAGTTTCAAACCACATATGAAAAATAAAGTTAGAATTCTCAGGTTGGTGGAGCTGGAGTTTACAGAGGAGCTGTTCCCTGAAGGCAGCACAGGAAAGAGAGAGGTCATTCATGTCAGTCAGAATCCAGAATCTGCATAACAATGTTCACTGAGGATTCAATTAAAACTCTCCTTCTTCTTCAGGCGTAATGCTCCCTTAGAGGGACAGGGTGTACCCCACACCCCCCCCACCCCTCCACTGACATCCTGTCCTGGTCAGGAGGAAGAGGAGGAAGAGCAGGGTGGAACATCTCCTCCACCCTCCACATCCTGACTGCAGCCTTCACACACAACCAGCACACACACACACACACACTCGACCTTCACTGCTGCTCTGACTGACTCTCTCTCACACACACACACACACAATCTTCATGTGAGATTCAAACCAACAAACCACGAGGTCATTACACTTCACCTTGTTACATATAACTAACTGTAAGTTCATAATTATGTAACTAAACTATTATATAACTATATAATTAAACTATATCTATATAATTTTAACCATGTCTTAACCCAATGTGACTGTTAACTGATTTCTGTCTCCACATGATTTATACCAGAACACGCACACACTCAGACAAACACACAGTCATAAAGCTCTTCCTCTTCATCTTTCAGGTTGAGTTTCTGTTCAGGAAACCTCGTCTTCCTCTGTAATTAGACACTTCCTCAGCCAATCAGAGAGCGGGACTTTGATACACGCCCAGACCCTGATCTCTGACCTCTGTGAGGAAAGATGGATGGTGTGAACTGTCTGGATGAAGAGGTGGAGAACAAATCGACACACAAGCTTCATTTTACTATAACAGACAGAGTGTGTGTGTGTTTGAGTGTGTGTGTGTGTGTGTGTGTGTGTCAGACAGCAGCCAAGCAGGTAACATGAAGAAAACCCATTTATTGTAAAGGGTTCATGAGGTTTCAGGCAGGACACGTGGATCCAGAGTGTAGGAATCCCGTTTGTCTGCAGGTCGACAGGTGACGCCCTGGTGTGAATATGCAGTGATATTGTCGGTACAGTGAGCGTTGACGAGGTCTGAGCTCCCCCCACCCCCCCCCCAGAGCAACCACAGCATCAGTCAGTTCAGCCACAGCACCCCTTTCTTTGTTTTCATTGTCTTCTCACTACATGATTTATTTCAGTCGTGACAAACAGCAGCAGCTCGTAACAAACCGAAGTTTTAATAATGAATCATGAAAACAATAAAAAGTCAGGAGACACTTTATCTTTAGAAAATAATTTAATAACATTTAAATCCATCATGTAAAAAACAACAGTGAAGGGCATCTTCTCCTCTGCTTCTAATACTCTTTAATCATTATATGAACTTTGACAAAAACAAAAAAAGACAAATTGCACATGAGAGCAGGTTAGCGGTCCTGTCTCTAGCCGAGCTGGTCTGGATCAGTCTCTGTGGCAGTCTCTCTCTCTCTCTCTCTCTCTCTCGCGCTCTCACGTTCAGACTGAATACAAAACACTACAGAGGCGGCGGCCACGCTCCACCACGAGGCGGCGGCCGCGCTCCACTTCAAACTCCACATTCAGTCTGCTTTTGTTTTGTTTGATCGCTTTAACAAAATAAAAGTCCTGTTTCCCTCGGGAGACAAAGAAAGACAACGTGCAGATGTTGCATCATCACTACAGGTGGGGGGGGGGGTCCAGACACCACAGTGAGATGTACCCCCCACAGCCTCCCCCCTCCCCCCAGGTAAATGAAAAGTAAAGGGGAGGAAATGAATCCAAATGAAAGGTGACAGAAACAAAGAGGACATGAATGAACAACAGCGTCACTCAGCAGCTCGATACTTACGTACATGATGGGACTTAAGCAGCTCCATGCGAGGACATTCGTCCCGGAGGAGGCGGGCGGGCGGGGGGGGGGGGGGGGAGGGACACGGCTGTCTTACCTCGTCTCATCTGTCTGCTTTCACTCAATCATCTACAGCTGATTGGTTAATCATTGTGAATGAATGGGAGTTTATTGGTTGTGATGACGTCACGGATCTTCTGTCTGATCTGGAGCCGCTAAACTGACACTCACTCCCACCTGGTGGCACCTGTCCATCAGCCTGCTCAGTCTGTCCACCTGACCTCCTTCTGCTGCCTCGAACAGCAGCCGCTGGGGGGGATACAAAGAAAGCATGTACACAGGTATGTAATAAACAACACAAAAGCCTTGTGTCCACCTGCTTCACTTCAGGTGTCTCAGACCGGGACTATGACTCCCCCCCTCAGCCCCCCCTCAGCTGCTGGGGGGCCCGGAGACACCTGAAGTGAGCGAGAGGAGGCGGGGCCGGGCCGCCTGAGGTGTTATGAGTCAGAGAAGGTGAATTACATGTTTCCACAGCGCAGCACACAGCGGGAGGTTCTGGAGAGCCTGCTGATAGAGAAGTCGCACCTGCAAAACAAAAGACATCCAATAAAAGAAAACACAGCACAGAGCAGCTCAGAGGTCAGAGGTCAGTCACCAACAACCAATCCAAAGGCTACTACAGGTGCAACAAAACCTGCAGAGGAAGAAATCACATTCAGTAACAAGAGACGCACTCACAGCAGCCAGGAAACCTCACGGACTCACCTCAGATCGCTGCTTCAGTTCTCTCTCCACTGATATCGCTCTGCAGAAACACAAACAGCCCGTCAGCACTAAACACTGCAACGCACCTGAATACCTTCAACCAAACCCACACTCTCCAGGCCCGCTGGACAGAACCAATGCCCTCCGCTGGACCGGAGTGAGTCAAGAAACTGATGAAGGCTCACTGTGTTCAGAGGAAGAGGAGAGTGGATCTGGTCTGAAGGATTTGTTGCAGGCAGATGATTTTTCCACTTACATTTTCCAGTTGGCCAAACACTTTGGAGAGTTGCTGCTCAGCATCCGGGCCTGGAACTTCAGGTGCTCGATGTTCCCGTCCCGCCACTCCTGATGCAGCAACCTGTGCAGCAACACACCGACACTGACACCAGCAGCACGTGTCCCCAAGACACCCAGCAGAGTCCTGAACCTGAACCTGCTGGCAGCTGCAGACCTGAACCTGAACCTGCTGGCAGCTGCAGACCTGAACCTGAACCTACTGGCAGCTGCAGACCTGCTTGCTGGGGGGTCAACTGATAATAGATCTAGTAGCTTCAGCTGGATTGATCCTGATGTGAGTGTGTGTGCGTGCGTGCGTGCGTGCGTACCTCAGGCCCAGTTCAGTGTTGTTAGGCATGGCATATCTCAGTCTCTCCAGCACCAGTGCATGCTGGGAGTGCGGCAGACAGCTCAGGTAAAGATTCACGACCTGAGGAGCCAAGAAACAAAGCCTCGTTTGCAGCAGCCTGTGACCTCTGACCTGTGACGGCAGCAGGGTGAACAGTCTCACCTTGTTGTGGAAGCTGTAGCAGCTCCAGAACTCTGCCGGGTTGAAGGGAACCTCCAGTCGAGACGGGACTGTGCTCAGACAGCGCTGGACCAGATCCGAGAACCGTCTGGACTGACCGCCGGCCTGCTGACGGCTGCTGAACTCCAGGTAACTGCACAGACACACAGACCGGAAACATTCAGGACGCAGCTCAGAACTACAGGAAACTCCACCAAAGATCCTCTGTGAGGGAGGACGCTCCACTCAGTAATGCCACTGTACACTCAGA
The DNA here is from genome assembly GCA_036024295.1 of Nannoperca obscura. Lineage (NCBI taxonomy): Eukaryota > Metazoa > Chordata > Actinopteri > Centrarchiformes > Percichthyidae > Nannoperca > Nannoperca obscura. The sequence goes on from JAVQJL010083653.1 coordinate 13,430, forward strand.
GTGAGACCTCCTGCTGATGTGTGCTGAATGCAACATGTTCAAACCTCCTCAGAGATTCACTCCACGAGTTTGAGTGAGAAACAAGTTCAAAGAAAAGTGCAGCCGGAGCTTTAAGAGCACTCACTCCATCCAGAGCCTGTGGAGCTCTTCCAGCTGCATGGCTGATCCCAGCGCTCTCTCGAAGGCGTCCACCGCCTCCTCCACAGAGCCATGCAGCTGCTGCCAGCGACTGCAACAACAAGGGACACGGTTTAGTCCAGTTTAACCTGAGAGGACTGTCTGTGAGCAGGACGAGTACAGGAGACAACACACACCAGTGGATGAGGTGGAGGTACGGCATCTGCTGGCTGAGCTGCTCCTGAAGCTCCCTGATAATCGGACCTCTCAGAAGCTCCTCAGTGGGGAAACCGAGGACGTGTCTGCGGGGAGAAAACACACGCTTTAACTCCTCAGTCGGTTTCAACATTTCTCCCACAGCTCCGGTTTGAACCGACGTACCGCAGAACGTCCACGGGTTTCTTCTGGCTCTGCTCGTCCTCACAGAGGGACAGGATGAAGCCTCTGAACAGAGGAGCGATGGCGCTCGACTTCTCCTGGCAGACGAGACAAAGGGAAATAATATTGAATGCAACTTTGGGGAGCATTCCAACATGAAGGGACAGTTCCTTGTATTCAATGCGTGGGCTCACCTGAGCCATCAGGAACTTGCAGGAGTGATAGAAGACCTCTGCGTTGTTGGGACACTCTGCCAGAGCGTGAAGCCACATGCTCACCGCCCGATCAGCGTCCCCCCTCCGGATGTGCAGGTCGGCCAGAGCGTCTCGCAGAGCGCAGGACTCGGGACGAAACTCCAGCAGAGATTCGCACAGAACGACGCCCTCGTCGAACCTGCGGGGACACGACAGCGTCTGTCACACGCTGGCTGTCACAAGCACACACACACACACGCTGTCACACGCACACACACACACACACACACACGCACACATGCTGTCACACGCACACACACACACACACACACACACACACACACGCTGGCTGTTACAAGCACACACACACACACATGCTGTCACACGCACACACACACACACATGCTGGCTGACGCACGCACACACACCTCTCCAGCAGCTTGTTGAGGAAGATGAGGTTGGTGTGAAGAGGCAGGCAGGCCAGTGTCCTCTCGCTCGGAGACAGAGACTCATCGCTGCACTGATGGATGGCATCTGTGTGTGTGTGTGTGTGTGTTGGGGGGGGGGGGGGACGACAAAAGATAAGAACTAAAGAGTCAAACGTGAGTCCTTCAGTGCGAGCAGAGTCTCCGTACCTTGGAAGAGAGCGACGAGAATGTCGGGCGGCGTGCTGATGTCCTGCCGCGTTCTCCAGGGAAGCAGGAAGGACTCTCTGCTGACCAGTCTGGACGGACCGGACTCGGCCGGGTCGTACAGGCTGGACGGCAGCCGGTCGAACTCTGTCAGGTGGATGTAAGAGAGCCAGAGCAGCGCTCGGTCGCGGGCCGTCAGGTGCTCGGCTGTACTCCTGTCGTGGGCGGACTTCAAGGCATTCTGCACATAAATCAAACGCACCTGCGTCTATTATCAGTGACACGTCAACATCATGTCCCCGACGAGCAGCTGCAACACTGTCCATGTGTCTCACCTGTAAAATGGCCAGAGCGCTCTCCATCCTGCCCGTGAACAGGTTGAGGTCGACTCTGTAGAGCAGAGCCTCCATCAGCTGGAAGGACAGTTTCAGTGAAACACCCGGAGACGCTTCGCTGAGGAGGAACTGCAGCAGACGATCGCACACGTAGTCCTTCCCCTCAAACGAACTCTCCAGCTGCAGATACTGAAAAGCAGCAACACAAACACCTGAAAACAGCGACAGCGGCTCTCAGCGCTGGTCCAGAACTTTTTACTTGTCCGGGACACATGGACGGAGGTCCCGCTTTCTACAATTATCACATTACAGATTGTGTCTTTCATGTCTTCTGTGAAGGAGAAAGAAGGCAGGACTTACTTTCCACCACACTTGGTAGTCGGGTGCGTGCTCCACAGCCATCTCACACATCTCCTGGACCTCCTCCCTGCTGCCTCGTCTGGAGAACAGGGACAGGTAGTGGCTCCACACCTCGGGGTTATCACAGTTACTTTCCAGAGCGCGGGACAACGTGTTCAAGGCGGCTTCCAAACACTCTGCTGCAGACCTGCAGACACACAACACCCGACGTTCATGTTAAGAGGAACACAAGGAGGCAGAACTCGTGGTGTTGGCTGACCTACGTTTCGTTCTGGTTGAGGTATCTGAAGGCTAATTTGATCCACAGCTGAGTGTCTCGGGGGCTCTCCAGGACGCTGGTCTCCAGGTTTGATATGTCGTCTGTCTCACTGACAAAATAACGCTTGTCCTCTGATGTGACGCACACATCCAGAGCAGACAGGCTGGTCCTGGAGCAGCCATCTGCACAAAGAGACAGTCAGGAGGACGTGGTATCCTGTAAACCTTCAGATCATTGAACTATCAGAGACCTGGTCCTCACCGTGTCTCCCAGCCGCCAGGTGTCCACCTGCCGTCTCGTCCTCGCTGTCGTCCTCCGGGCTGCAGCTGCTCTGTGCCGACGGCTTCGGCCTCCAGCTTCTCGTGTCTTTGCAGGTGGTGAACGGAGGCACTGGAGGAGGACGGACAGTTCACAGGCCTGGAAACATTTCTGATAAGTTAAGAGGAACGTTTACTAACCGTGTCGCTTGCTTTCATTCACTTTGCTGACGAGGAGGACGGCCTTCTGGTCGATCCCCATCCGGTCTTTGTTGGTGCCAAACAGCTTCTTCAGATACTTTTCTAAAGACAAAGACACACGAGGGTTCAGTTCTGAATGTCCACGACGGAGCGACCCGCTTTAGAAAGCACTTTGTCACCTGTAGCAACACTGACGTCCTCGTCCGAGCTGCTCTCAGAACAGCCAATCAGGGGCAGATTGTACGACAAGATGTCCTGGAACAGCTGGTTTCCGGTCAGAGTGCAGTTCCTCATGTGCTGCCTGCAGAGACACATGAAGACGTGAAGGGAACGGACAGTCGGCTGAGCAGCGTTCATGCCGTCACACTCACCATCTGCAGTCGTCATCGTTGCAGGTTCCTGTGAGGTCGAAGCGACAGAAACACTTCCTTGGTTCGATGGTGTTGCTGTACGTCACAGAGCTCAGTGATAACTTCTCCTTGGTCCGGTAGTACGGACTGAACCTGAGAGACAACACAGCGGTTTAGTCAAAGGGCTGGAAGACACTACCTGCTTTAAACACCTGTACAGTGATGTGGACTACCTGTACGATCTGAAGACCAGCAGAGGGCTGTGATATGATCCAAACGGAACCGGCTTCAGCTCTGTGCTCCCTGATTGGCTCGTGGCTGTGTCCCCTTCAGCTGAAAGCACCTGCAGCGACACACACGGAAATCAAGGCCACTACGACGGTGAACGTGTTTCAACCTAAAACTATTTGAAGGTTCTGCTGATCACCTCTCCTGCTGGGGGGGGGGCCACGTTTGCTCCCACTTTGTGCAGCTCCCTGAGCAGCAGCTCCCCCAGCCGGGTCTGCCGCTGGTTCCTGAGCTTCAGGGCGTCCACGTCGAGCCCTGCAAACATCTCAGCAGGCAGCGTGGAGCCGCTGGGAGTCTTGGCAGGCTTGGTGGTGCTGGTGTCTTTCGTGGGAGTGGAGCTCAGCTGCTCCAGGTTGGGTTTGGTGAAGGAGCTGTTGGACTGGCGGAGGGAGTGACGCCGAGTTTCTTTAACAGCAGCGGGTGCAAATTCTGATTCGTGATCGTCTGACTCGATGTCCTCGCTGTCCAGGGTCAGTTTGTCCTGGGTGAGGTCGTGCAGGGATGGCTGGGGCAGAGGGAAAGGGGTGGAGGGAGCAGGGAGCTGGGGCTGAGGGCCAGGAGGGGTGGAGGCTCGTACTGGCCGCTCTGCGGGCAGGTCTGATGGGATTCCTTTGTTGCGCAGGGCCTGAGCTTCCTTCAGCTTCTGGATCTTGAGGGCGTACTCTGATTCCAGCTGCTGCAGCCGCTGTTTCTGAGCAATCAGCTCTGCAAAATGATGCTCGGACCCGCGGGGAGCTCCATCCACTCGCTGCAGCTTACTGGGCTGAGAGGGCAAAGGAAGCACGGTTACACTGATTCAAGCCTGCCGACTCGTGGGAACAGTCACATGTATGCACACAGAAACCATATATCCCACAGAACCTGCAGGACCGTGGTGCTCACCATCGACTGGGTGGAGTCTGTCCGGCGTTTTGATCCTCTGCCCACAGTCAGCTGAGCCTGACTCAGCTCCTGCTCCAACCTGACAGCCACGCTCTTCTTTAAGGACACGCGATGTTCAACATGATGCACCTGCACAGAGGGCCGCGGGTCCAATATAAACAGGTGAACTGGGTCAGAGGGTTTGTTTATTCTGTTGTCATGTGAATCTTCCACCTGACTAATCAATCACTTCACAGGGTCTGCTGATATTTACACCTTCGACCTGTGGTACCCTGGAAACCAGGTGAACAATGCAAGATGTGACGCGGATCTCGACCCACCTGTTCCTGGAGCTTCTTCAGGAGGGTCCTGTTGGCGCTGACGATCTTCTCTGAAGCCTGCAGCTGCTCTCTTAGTTTGGCCACCTTCCCCTCAGCAGCCTTCAGAGACTCTCTCTTCTTCAGCTCCTGCTGCAGCAGATGTCGGAGGACGGCCTCGTCTCTCTGCAGCAGCTCTCTGAGAGACACAGGAACACGTTCACCGTTTGGATTCTCAGGCAGGTTCTCTGCTTCCCAAGTTTCTCCTCAGGAAGTGGAAGTTTTCCAGACATATAAAAGACTGTACCTGCTCACCTGTGTTGAAGGTCTCACCTGTGTTTGTGGAGTTTCCGCTCTGCTTCAGTCAGTTTCAGCCCCGCAGCTGATTTCAGGGATGAATCCATCACACAATCAGAGACAGCAGGCGAGGTGAAGCTGTGGGGGCTCGGACCGAGATCCTTCAACATCTTCTGCTTCTCCCTGCTGCCAGAACACACCCGGGTCACATTCCAGTCTTAACATCAGAGATTCTTCAGGTCGCTGCGTGACGTGTTTGTGACGCTCGTTGGAGGCAGATTTATTTACCTGGCGATTTCCTCCTTGAGCAGGCGGTACTCTGCCTTCTTGGCTTCAGGTAAAGCCTCTGGAGTTCTGACCGGGTTGTTCTCCTTCTCAGAGCCAGACGCTGCTTTAGGCTTCGCTGCCTGACAAACAGATTTACAGACGTCAGTGTTACATTTCTTTGTTACAGCGACCTGAAATCACTGAGCAGATGCAGCAGGTGGGACCGACCTCGACGGTCCTCCGGGCCTCTTTGATCATGAACTCCAGTCCTCCAAACGCAGCCTGTGTGGAGCTGCAGGCGTCCGCGTCCGAGTCGCTGTCGTCCGAATCGTTGAGAGACACCACCACGGACTTGTGTCTGGGCAGCTGCAGGGAGACAACCACAGGCAGGAGAGACAGGAAAGACAGGTGAGACAGGAGAGACACCACCACGGACAGAGTGATGGAGGTGACTGGGGGCTTCTTACCACCAGCGGGGCTCTGGGGGGGTGGTGTCCTCGGCTGAACTTGTTGCTTCGGGACTGAGACACTGTGTTCAGACTGACGGTGCTCAGGTTTCCTCTGACTGGCTGCTGGACGCCTGCAGGAGGCGGACAACCGGGAGACGGAGGACCGCTGGAGGTCTTCTCCTGCACAGAGAGCATCATAGCATCAACAGCCAATCAGAATCATAGCATCAACAGCCAATCAGAATCATAGCATCAACCGCCAATCAGCGGCAGAGACAGACAGGTAGACAGACAGACCTCTGGCGCTGCCACTCTCTTGTTGGCCATAGACATCAGACAGGTCTCCCTGAGCAGCATCTCCTCCTCCTCTTCCTCATCAGCAAAGGGAGGTTTGGGAGGAGGATCCAGCTCGTCTGGGGGAGGGGGGAGAGGTGGAGGCGGGGGCGGAGCACCGGACAGCGAGGTGGAGAGGAACGGCTGACAGAAGTCCAAGCCAAAGTGGTGGGCGTCGGCCAAATACAGAGACGGAGGGAAACATCCTGCAGTCAGCTGCTCGTGTGTAGGAGACCCCACTGAAACACACACACACACACACACACAATGATCTCCTGCTGATCTGATGTCTGTCACTTTAACCACAGACGGACGGACAGTCATGATCTTTTAGCAGAAGACATCAGAACCCCTAACGATGAATGAATCTGTTGACAGCAGATAGGTGAAGCTCACCTGGTGAACTCGTCTCGCTGTCCGTGTCCATCGCCACCTCGTCATAGTTGTCATACTGGTAGAGGTTCCCCGAGGAGTCCAGGCCCGGTTTCCCTGCAGACTTCCTGTGATCCGGATCCCTGGACTGAAGAACACAGACCGAGTTTAGAGGACACTTCAACACACACACACACACACACACACACACACACACACAGTCTCTCTCTCCCTTCCTCACACACACACACACACACACACACACACAGTCTCTCTCTCCCCCTCACACACTCACTTTGCTGCGCGTCCTCTTGCCTCCCACCAGCTTCATGAAGCGGTTGTACTGCTCGTCCTGATTGGACAGATCTCTGATTCTGCGGATTTCGTCCTCCCGTTTGCGGCGCTCCTCCTCGTCCTGCTGCCGTTTCTCCTCCTGCTCCCTCTGCTGCTGCAGCTTCCACGTCCTCAGCTGCTGCTTCCTGAACGCCTGCTTAGCTGCTGAGCCTGAGAGGACAGACACATTATGACCGAACTGTTAATATCAGACAGATGAACATCGGGACACATCGGGTTCCAGTGAGTCAGCTGTGGTCCGGTCTGAGCCCCTCAGGAAACACCTGTCAGCTGAGATCACCTGGCGGCAGGTACGGACCCTTCTCACCTGGACTGATCATCTTCTTGGCCATGTGAGGTTTCCCTGGAGTCCTGCCTCTCTCCAGCAGAGGTTTAGGACCAGGTTTAGGACTTGGTTTGGGCCTCTCTCTGTCTCTGTCTGCAGGTCTGGTTCTGTCCCGGTCCCTCTCCAGAGGTCTGGACCTGGTTCTGGTCCTGTCTGCGGCGGCGGCGGCGGCGGAGGATGCAGACCTGGTGGTGACCCTCTGCCTGCAGAGGGGAGCAGCTGCGGAGGTGGAGCTCTTCTCCTGGACCGCCTTCGTGATCCGGTCTTTGCTCTTCTTCATCACCTGCTGCTCCTTCTGCTGCCACTTCTTACTGGCCGACTGCAGCGCCAGCAGCCGCAGCTGCAGCTCCGACAGCTCCTCCTCCTCCACCCTCACCAGCGGCTGCTCCACCACAACACACACATCATACATTATAGATCATGTATAGATTACAGATCATGTATAGATTACAGATCATGTATGGATTACAGATCATGTATAGATTACAGATCATGTATAGATTATAGATCATGTATGGATTACAGATCATGTATAGATTATAGATCATGTATAGATTATAGATCATGTATGGATTACAGATCATGTATAGATTACAGATCATGTATGGATTACAGATCATGTATAGATTACAGATCATGTATAGATTATAGATCATGTATAGATTATAGATCATGTATAGATTACAGATCATGTATGGATTACAGATCATGTATAGATTACAGATCATGTATAGATTATAGATCATGTATGGATTACAGAT
>JAVQJL010083662.1:0-10985 GCA_036024295.1 Nannoperca obscura
TGCTCACGAGGAGTGGGCCAAAATACCTGTCGACAGGTGCAGAAATCTCATTGAGAGTTACAGACATCACTTGATTGCAGTGATTGCCTCAAAAGGTTGTGCAACAAAATATTAAGTTAAGGGTACCATCATTTCTGTCCAGGCCAGTTTCATTAGTTTGTTTTTTTTAAATGATTCTGTTGAAGCAGAAGTCAAAAGTAATGTCTGATTAGTTAATTTTCAGTGAATTTATATTTATTATTACTTATTATAATTTATTTCAAGTCATTTCAGTGACCATTGTAGGTTTTTCTTACTTTAACAGAAGGGTACCAACAATTTTGTCCACGTGTGTAAATAATGATCTTTAGTGCCGTCCACACAGATATTACACCAATCAAATTATCTTTACTGACATCATCAGTTTGAGTCCAAAACAGAGGAGATGCTGTTACTGCAACAATATAAATAGAATTTTAAATTCTTCATTTTGGTCATTACAATTTGGACTTAAGTACACAAATAGGACATAAGGATGTATAATGTAGTGATTTTAATTTCAGTAGTTCTAGTACAGCAACACTTCACCTGATGTTTACTGAGAGGCAGAGTGAGTGCGCCAGGTGTGTTTGTCCTGCAGCGGCGATGTGTGTAATGATCCACCTCGTGCTTTATCGATTAGGTCTCCAACTGTTGAAATACTTAGTTTCCTGTATGTGTGAATAAAATGCCTTGTTAAGCACACGCACGCTGTGTTTGGTTTGGCCTGCTCTCATACGGCTCTTCGTCTTTCTCTTCTCTTTGTCCTCTGTTTTCTTTCTCTCTTCCGACTCCCTCCCACACCTTTGTCAGCACTCCTTTACATTCCCCTTTGTAATTTCTGTTTTTACTCCTCCTTCTGTTGTAATTTTTCCCACTTTTTCATACTTTTGGCCTTGTTTTATTCTCGTTTGTTGTTTTGACACATTTGACATATGTCCTACTCCCCTTTCTCGCCTCCTTTGACCGCCTCCTCCTGGAATTCTTTCTTCTTTTCCTCTCGTTCTTTTCTGGGATGGAGAATATGTATTCTCCTTATTGCTTCATCTCATCCCCTCTTCTCCCTTTGTATTTGTTTCTCTGTGTATTTTTCTCGCTCTCCTCCCATCACTCAGCTACAAAAGATCAGTGTTGCAGGGAAATGACTGTGTAATTATGGCCGTTAATGTGTTCTAGGATTAGAAAGCCAGGGTATGTGTGTTGTAGAGCAGTCCAGTCCCTAATCCTCCCTCCCAGTGCTAGGCAAATCATGTTTTTAAATTGACAGCTTGCTTTCTGTCTCTCTCTTCCTCTTCCCCCCTCCCTATCAGCTTCATCCTACTCAGAATGTATGCTGTTTGTATTAAAACATTTTCTTTTTAATCTTGTGTGTTCCTGCATGCATCTACTTTAGCTCACTAGCAGTCCCATTTTTCAGCTGCTACTTAGTTTTCCCACAACAGTGCTTAAGAGGAGCTAACACTTAGGCATTGAAGTTATATGTTTTAGTGAGGGGGATCTTTGGGATTTAGTCTGAAGTTTAGTTTTCATTATTTAGCTTTAGTTGCACAGATCTATTTTGCGTTATAAATTGATCACAGACTAATTATTAGAATGATCCCTTTGTGTTCACCAGTATAGATCCGAAGGGGATAGAAGAGACAAATGGGATAAGGCAATAAGAGTGCTGATATGTTTGTATGTAGGATACACCAGACATTTGTTATATTACTGCAGTCTCGTCTAAGTTTTCTGCAGACTCTTAGCTCATGTTAATCTCTTTTCAGGGGAAAAACCATGCTTTGCTTCACTAAATACTGTATACAGTATTATAAAGTTATATACTTGACTGATGCTAAGTAAAGACATTGTTAGAGGAGGTAACTCTTTTGAGAGAAATGAAGGCCACAAGATGGATAGAAATGCAAGGGATACATAATATCTATTGATAAAGAGATACTGTATGTTCCTCATTTGTAAAGCAATGTGCACAGTGCATTGGTAGCTCAAACAAATCCAATTTTATGTGAGGTATGCATGACAACTGATCAGTTCTTGGTTCTGTGCATTCAGACATTTTAGCTGCCTAGTAACACCGTGTCCTAACTAAATGCGAGTAAGCGTCAGCGACACAATCAACTAAAATCTAGAAACTAAAAATCGAAATATCACTATATGAAACATGTGTTTTCTGCTTTAAAAACTCACAAACGTAGGAAGATAGCAATCTTTTACTTGAGTGGTCACGTCTCCAGTCTGATGTAGAGCCACAGCTGATAGATACGTGGTTTGTTTACGTGATGTAACAGAGATGCATATTTAGTGGATTCTGTGTTGACAGAGAGCGTCCGATGTTACGAGGTGTTAGGACTCTGTGTAACTTTGTAAAACATATGGCTTATTAACACACGTTGCAAGCAATATCCATAACATAATGAAATTATGAAAGAAATACATTTTGATTTGATTGGGTTTAATACAACCAATACCAATTTACTGAAGTATGCCTTGATATTTGGCTCCAATGCAGCCACTATACAGCAATCAGCTATAACATGAGCACTGACAGGTGAAGTGAAGAACGTTGTTTATCTCGTTACAATGGCACCTGTTAGTAGGTATAGGCCAATGTTCTGTTGGGAAACCTTGGGTCCTGCCAATCATGTGGGTGTTACTTTGACATGTACCACCTACCTAAACATTGTTGCAGACCAAGTACACCCCTTCATGGAAACTGTATTCCCTGATGGCAGTGGCCTCTTTCAGCAGGATAATGCGCCTTGCCACACTGCAACAATTGTTCAGGAGCAGTTTGAGAAACGTGACAACGAGTTCAACGTGTTGACTTGGCCTCCAGATTTCCCAGATCTCAATCCAATTGAGCATCTGTGGGATGTGCTGGACAAACAATCCGTTCCATGGAGGCTCCACCTCGCAACTTACAGGACTTAAAGGATCTGCTGCTAATGTCTGGGTGCCAGATACCACAGCACACCTTCAGAGGTCTAATGGAGTTAAGGTCATAATGTTATGGCTGATCGGTGTGTATATATACAGTATGGCAAGCTGAAAGGTGGGAGTGTGCTGTTGAAGTGAGAGTTGTCTTCGCAGATCAGTTAGTCAGTAGGCTGTCACTCAGCATGTGTGTCATTATTAGGTTAATTATCGTTCACTTGACTCAGTACATCAGGGAACTAAGTGCCCCATGATCTGTATCTGTATCTCTATCTGTAGTTATCTGCTATAAAACCAAGAAGCAAAAACAGCTCGCTGACAGCTAGAATATGCAGCTATCACTCTTGATGGATGACCATAGAGGCAAAACAGAAATTGCGTTGGGGGGAAAAGGAGAATAAAAGTAGCAACAAAGACAAAAATAAAACCGTAATACACAAGGTTGTTGTAGAGAGGTAGAAGGCAGGAAATGAATAAACCTTTTAGAAGAAATCGGAACAAAGATGATGAATTTATAAACCGAGGTAGCTGAGATAGCCTGGTGAAGAGGAAACGCGGCTATAGAAAGAGGAGAGAGGGAGGGAAGCAGAGCTTGTTTTTCGTGGGGAGTTGTCAGGAAGTTATCAGCTTGTTGACAGACTTCTTAATTAGCTTTGGCCAAACACATAAGTGTGTGGTTGTGTGTTTATGGATGCCTGTCTATGGGGTTTCGGAGTTTAGTGTGCTGTATTTTTTGTAACATCAAACTGGACAATCACTCCAACAAATACGTATATGTATTCCTATTTTAAATTAAATGTGGTTTCAGTTGCCTTTATTTTTATATATATATATACACACACACACACACACACACACACACACACACACACACACACACACACACATTTGACACAGTGTTGGTGCTAAAAGCATTGTGTGTATTGTGCAAATATGGCCACAAGCATAGACACTAACTGAAACCAGTTGGTTTTGTAAGCTGCTGGTGGGCGTACACATTTGGTGTGGGTGTATATGCTTACACTTGGACATACAGATTGTAAGGTGGATGTGTATGAAAGGGGTCCAGCCTATGTGGGTGTGTGCTGTAGTTTCATTATCCAGGGCAGGAAAGCTGATGAGTTGTGGCCAAACAAGCTGATAAAATTGTAAAACATCCTGTCCCCATGTCAGAGCTCAAGCAATTATTTCTGAGAGGGAGGGAGGGCCGTGCCACCTTCCCTGCAGACAAAAAGGGAACGTGTTGATCAAGCCTAAAAGTTCTTCTGTTCTATTCTGTTTCTCAGGTTATGTAGGGTGTACTGGCATTTTCCAAATCAGCCTGACAAGCTTGCCGTTGCTTGACCATCGATATTTAAGAATGAATGCCCTTGCATGCAGCTCATCCAGGCTGGCACATTTTAGAGATGGTTAATTTTACAGTCATAATATTTATCAAAGATGGTTGCTCACCAGACTGTTAAAAAGTGGACACATTCAAATGTATTATTTCTTTATTTGACTAGTAGTTCTGATGCTAATGAAATCTGAATTGGAACCGTAGAGATAAACCTAACTATGCCTAATTAGACAGTTCAAACGTGGAATGCTGAAATGTTAACATGGTGAGTAATGGTTACCATGGCATTTCCATCAGCAATTTCCTTGCTTTGCTTTTCACAGAAGACAAGCTTTGTTACCGCAGGGTCACAAGATGGGTCAAAGGACAATTTAACTCACATTTAGTTATTTTCCTACAGAAATAGGTGCTGCATCAGTTCTGACAGCCTCTATAGATGATATCTTGGAGCAATAATACTTTAAATTACTGGCATAACAGACCTGCTTGGTCAAATTGATCCAGACCGGGGCTGGGTGCCTTTTACGTTTCGTGAAGACAGCAAGAGCCCCAGAGTTCGCTTAAAGCCAACTCTGTGGATTACTTTTTTTTGTGGTTTACTTATTTGTAGCATGCATAGAAAACTCTTGTGTCAACTGGCAGACTAGAAAGGCTTACTGTTCAGAGATAAAGAACGGGGGAAAGGTGGGGGGTTAAACACATACCTGACAACACTAAATAATCTACATAGTGTTTTAACTCTGGTGGGATTTTACTACAACCTATTAATGATTTCTAGATCATGTCCTGAGATTCAAACAGCTAAAATTGCCAAGATTATCTATAATAGTATCAGGCAAAACACTGTATTAAGTGCTAATCCCCCTGATTTTCAGATTAGATCACAACTCTTATCTTTTGTCCTCCAATATCGGAGTGTCCCTCTAGGTTTTTAAACTGCCAGACGTGAAGGCACAGGGTTTCTGCAGTTCACAAAAAATATGTAAGACATTATCCATGCACACCCCCTGAATATCAGATTAGATCAGAGTGCACACAGCTCTTATCTCGCTACATCGCCATCTCTTGCCTTCTTAACTGTATGGTTTGCTTACTGTAACGAGATCAAAGGAGGTTGTCGACCTAAAAACAAGAGTAGGTCACCAAAGATATGAGGATGTTAGATGGGTGTTTTGCAAGAACCTTTTATCACTACGTTTACAGATGTTTTCCTTCTGTTATTAAACATATGGCTTGATTGTGATTCCTGTGGCCCCAGGGTCCATGTTACTCTTAAAAAAAAGTGTTTTTTTATGGACCGTGGCTATATTGAACTTGGGACAAATGCTTTATATTAAGTAAGAAAACACACCCACGTTTGTAAGTGAATTATTTAAATGAGCTGGCACCAGGTCGGACTGAAGAATGTTAAGACTCAAAATCAAACATTTTATGTTGAGTTTTTCTCACCTAAACAAGTGGACCATATGTCAGTCCAGCTATCATTGAGGTATGGTGTAATTGAAGTATGGGAGTGTTTTTGAGTGTCATGGCAACAACACTTACTACTGACTAGCCTCACTACACTCACTAAGTGCATTTTAAAATGTTATTTCTTTTGAATGCCTCTGTGTTATTTCCATCCCATTATAAAAAGCTGGAGGAATGATAGAGATAGACATGACATATTTACAAAGCAAAATGACACAACTTGACTTGGAAAAAATATATATTTTCACTTGAAACAATCACCAGCAAAATAACTTATTATTTTGAAACGTGTCTGTGTCTAGCTGTAATGAACACAGTTAAGTTAGATGTCCTAAAGTCTTTTAAGACACTAAAACTTTACACAGCCAAGCAGCTTGAAACTTTCAGACCTGAAAGAAAGGAAGACATATCTCTAGCCAGATCTCATGGATAAATGTACAAAGAAAATCATTTACACTATCAAATTCTTTAAGAAGTGCAAGCAAGTAAGTAATTTAGAGGAAAGAGTTTTGCTGTAGTTTAGTGTAGGTTTTGTAAGTGGTATCGACATTGAGACTTGCAGTGGTATCCAGGACCAGAGAGCCTTGCTCTATCTTAGCCTCTCCCTGATGGGAGTTTTTGAAAAGCATTGACAAACACCTGACCCTGAAAGAGTGATTTAATGGAGCGGCACCCTGTAGCGTTTTGAGTCATACCTTTCCTGGGGTTGTTTGTGGTTTTATGTGTGCTTGTGCGCTAGGATGTGTGTGCTGTCTCAATATGTTGTTCAACAACCAGCTCTATGTAGTCAGCTGTCCAGTGTAGTGTTGATGTCATTAATCACAAACCCAACACAGCGGAGAAAGGGAGTGTGGAGGGAGAGAGAAAGGGAGTTGTAATATGCACAAGGCACCTAGGGAAACGTGGGAGATGTAAGGAGGAAAGAAACAAAGAAGAGGGCAGAAATGTGGCGAGGCGGAGTTGAACAGAGAGGGGTATATAAATGAGGAGCAGAGGGAAGGAGGTGGTGACCAGTAGAGGAGGCCTTTTGCTGTGAGCATGTTTCATCCTGTTTTTCATCCCCATTAAATATTTTTTTATTTTATTTTATTGGTCGCTAAGTTTCCATAGCATAAAGTATAATGGTAATGGTCTATTTTAATATACTTAAAACCCCAATTAATTACTCTCCTTGGAAAAGACACCATGTATGACACAATTGTTTCCTTATCATGTATCCATAGGGGTGAATACAAACTATTCCTGCTATTCTGCACTTGCGTTGAGATGAACCTGCCTTTCTCCACTTAGTGTTTTATGATGAACCCTCCCTGTGTCACACCCTCGTCCAGTATCTTCTGGAATTATCTGGTTTTAAGCTACAAGAGAGAATATTAAAATTAGAATAAACCACGTCAAGTTGTCGAGGGGATTTTTGGGGCTTGGCTAGTCTGAATAATGTCCTTATTATTAGGAATGCCACCATTTAAAGGAGAACCTACTGTATGTGCATATACATACAGTAATACAGAAAATGGGGAAAGTGGTCAGCAGGTGTTTATTCACGTATTGATTTACGTTGCTTGTGTCCTGTGTTATAGGAAGGAGATTTCCTGGTTCGGACTCACCATGTGGAATACTGTGACGGGGGGATTCTGGACCCCGATGATATACTCTGTGATCTGGTAGAAGATAAGGACAAGGTAAGAACCTCTCGGGCGGAATGTGGCATTTTGTGTTTGCTCCTGCTTTTAATCAGATAAAATAATTGAAGGGATTGGTGAGCTAGATTTAATTTCACTTCCTTTACTATAGAAACACGGCCATTGTGAACAAGGAACTCTGTGGTTTTATGTGACTTTAAGCTGACCGCACACAGCCATGTAACATTTATCTTCCTACCCGTGAAGTGAAACTAATACGTATGAAGTTAGACTTTAATAGCCTTTAATTCAAAAGTTGACTAACCAGATATCAATCCAGGCAGTCCACAAAGGAGAGAAACACGCTCTCAGCACAGAGCTACAAAATCACTTTATTTAAGTCAACCATCTTTATCCTGCAATCCTTTTGATACCTCTCATATAATGCATACAATCCTTTTGATATATACCTATTAATTAGTCACAAAACACTATGTGCACACAAGCATGTATGTGGTTGTACAAACGTTTGAGTGGGTATGTGTGCCTTGTATTTTGTGTGTGTATGGATGTGCGTGTGTGTTCAGACTCTAGAGTATTGAACTGCAGTGGGCTACGTAAGCCACTCCCTTAAATAGAATATTGCCTCACAAGCAAAATTCAAATGGAAAGGGTTTTAACTTGCCTTCAGCTTTAGGCAGTGTCATTAGCAATTCACTTTTGAAGACTTTGCAAACTCAATCCATATATTCCCAGTTTTTCTTATTTTTCCCCTGAGGAATGTGTCATTTTTCATTTTGCCCTTTGGAAAGTCTAGTGTTTTTCATACCGTCTCATGGACTCCTGCATTATTAGAATGGGATAAATGGCCTAGATTAAGGGCTTTTTGAACCATGGCTTAGGACCTTAAATGAATCTTGAACCTTCTCTTGGTGGCTCTGCACATTAGAACAGTACTAACATGTTTTAATGAACCTGTGTCCTGTGTGGACGGAATCTTTCATTTAGGTCACCGCTTAAAAATGTTGAAGAACCTACTGGCTAGAAAATGTAATGTACAGTATATTTCCCTGTCCTTTGCTCACACAGTATGCCTTTAAGGTAGTATAAATACTGCAGGATTTGTTGAAGATTCTCTGAACTAATTAAGAACAAAGTTGCATTAGTTGGCAATTTCTCTCAGGGGTGTAAGAACCCCCCCCTCCCCTCTCTCTAAACAGGACTCAAGCCCGTTACTCAACTGTTAGCGTTCACATCTTGGTTTTTAGATCTTGTGACCAAGATCGTTTTGTTAGTGTGAGTCTAGCTAAATGAAAAAGTGTGTTTTTTAGCCTTGACAAGGCTAAGCAAGACCTGCTCTGGAAATGTGAATGATGAACAATCTTTATAGTAATAAATAATATTCCCACAAGACATTTTTTGATATATTTATGACCTAGATTGTTCCCTCTGCTGGATGAGTTCTCCAGTTTTCCTGATGAGCTCTAATGTCTCAAAGTAAGGGGGGGTGTTACATGACACACTAAGCCGCAGGCCAGGGGCCACATGACATGACTCAGTGACTCAGCAACTGACCTAGGGGATTTCATGAGAGCCTGTTGCCATGGTTTTGTAGAGACCCAGAGAGCAGCATGCACTGGTCCTGCTGTTGGGTAGTTGTCACTTGCCCATGATGAAAAAAAAAATACTGTCCATTGCATGTACACTTCTTTCTGCTAACAATCCCAGAATGCAATGCTGTGGATTTTGTAGAGGCAAATCAAGAGTCGAGCTTTGTTTTGTAAGTTTATGAAATCTCTGTTTACTCACTATAGAGCTAACTATTGACTGTCTGTTATATAGCGAACAGTGGACGAGGGAAGGAGGGAATGATTTCGCAAACAGCCCAGATGTACTTTTTTTAAGGGTTTCCAGGGCAGTTTGGCCACAGTTGGCACAAAGCCAGATGCCCCTGCTTCCAGGAGGTCTGGTTTGCACTGTTACTATGGAGATGATGTGGATGGAGATGATGTTACTATGGAGATGATGGAGATGATCTTCTCCCTGTACACCAACACACTTGGACCAATCATCAGCTCGCACGGTTCTTCCTACCACTGCTACGCTGATGACACACAACTCCACCTCTCTCAGCTCGGATAGAGGCTTGTCTAGCAGACATCTCCGCCTGGATGACCAAACATCACCTCCAGCTGAACCTCGCTAAGACTCCTCGTCATCCCTGTTTCTCCATCCATCTCCCATGAGCTCTCCTTAACCCTGGACTCCACGACGCTCGTCCCATCGCCCTCGGCCAGGAACCTTGGGGTCACCATCGACAACAAGCTCACCCTCTCCGACCACATTGCTGCAGTCTCCCGATTGTGTAGATTCACCCTCTACAACATCCGGAAGATTATGAGAGACCTGTCAGAGCACTCGACCCAGCTGCTGGTCCAGGCACTTGTTCTCAGCAAGCCGGACTACTGCAACTTGCTCCTTGCCGGTCTCCCAGCCTGTGCAATCCGTCCCTTCCAGAAGATCCAGAATGCAGCAGCATGTCTGATCTTCAA
Organism: Nannoperca obscura; assembly: GCA_036024295.1. Classification (NCBI taxonomy): domain Eukaryota; kingdom Metazoa; phylum Chordata; class Actinopteri; order Centrarchiformes; family Percichthyidae; genus Nannoperca; species Nannoperca obscura. The sequence continues at coordinate 9,936 of JAVQJL010083662.1, forward strand.
CGTACCGAGGTACACCCACGTCACCTCTCTCTTCATCTCCCTTCACTGGCTACCCATCGCTGCTCGTATCAGATTCAAGACCCTGGTACTGGCCTTCCAAGCGGTGAACAGGACTGCACCAACCTACATCCAGACCATCCTCCAGTCTTACACCCCCACCCGCCAACTACGGTCTGCCTCACAGAAGCGCCTGGTGGTTCGATCTCTCAAAGACACCTGCTCACACTCAAGACTTTTCTCCTGTCTGGCCCCCCAGTGGTGGAATCAGCTCCCCACATCCGTCAGACAAACAACCTGTCTGGCCACTTTCAAGAAAAGACTTAAGACTCATTTGTTCCAGGAATACTGTTGTAGAAAAAAGTCCAGTGTTTGGGTCAGATATGAGTCTGGACCTCTTCTCCAACACTTAGTCTCCTGCGTGGCAGCTCTGCTGCAGAAGTCTCCAACAGGTTCAAAAAGGACACTGAATACGAACAGACGAGTTTATTTTTTCAAGGAATAAACCCGAGTTAGCCCCGGAACTGAACTAAAAAATAATACATGTGCAGGCCATTTTATAATACAAATAAACCAACCCATTCTGAGGAAATCAGGGATGGGCTTTACATTATCCAATCATCATCCTATAGATATCGTGTCAACATCTTCAAATTTGGAAGTTCCGGCCTACCCCCCCTTAGCTGGCGATGACCTGAGTTTCACCTACTCACGGTCATAACTAATATTTTATGAGTATCAACCGACAGCTAACTGAGGGTATCCGATTACGTTCTCGGACCTTCCTACAAAGTGTCCACTGAAAGTTGCCCACCTTTGAGGGTCTTCAACTGTGTTTTTTGCCGTACATCATGGATGCCCGCTGAATGTCCTTAGATTTTTGCTGACTGAGGCAGCAATGGCCGCCAGTCCTAAATCTTTACCAGTTCAGCTTACATCAGCTGAACACTCCAACAATCCCCTCCTACTACGCACACCCCTATTTCTTAGTACCTCCTCCAACTAGGCCTGTTGCACTTCCACACACTTCCCCTAGACTAAATGCAGACAAAA
>JAVQJL010083665.1:0-44269 GCA_036024295.1 Nannoperca obscura
CCCCCCATTGCTATGATTAAGTTGTGAATCATACTTTCTACCAGTCAGACAAATAAATCCTAATTGCCTGGAAGCATATTTGGCTGCATCGCATTTAGAATTGCATTAAGAGAGAGAGAGAGAGAAAGAGAGAGAGAGAGAGACAGACAGAGATGGATGGAAAGTATTGTGCATGAAAAGATAAATGGGGGTATGAAAAAGACAAGGCAAGTGTGTTTCAGTGTTGATTAACTAACTCAGAACCATCGCAGAGGAGAAGCCAACACAAAGAGGAAGAGAGTGTGAGCAAACTCCTGGCACACTGTTGCCAAAAGCCCCTCAACCTTGTGACACACACAAGAACAGGTCTAGGGCAGTTATAACGGACTATGGGTTTACCTATGCAACAATACAAGGGCTGGGGTGGAAAGATATTTATAGCCACTTATTAGTAGGCTAACAACCACCTTAACCACTGCTAGTCTCCCTGGGGTTCACTCTCAGTCCTAGTCTACAGGATCCACTCCGCCTGACTGGGAGAACTCAAGCTAAGACGGATTTAGTGAAAAGTATGCATTGAAATGGGTGGCCTAGCAAGCCATTTTAATCATACTGCAAAACACATCTGTCCGGCCTTTTCCAGCAGTTTAACGCAAGGGCTTAGCCTCACTGTAAAAGCTCAAAAACGACAACATACAAGGAATATGGGCACATTTGCTGACTTTATCACTCAGCAACAAATAATCCATAGGCCTATCAGAAGGCGGTGATACCCACTCTTAACGACCTGCCTTGTGTGCTACCAAAGGAGACACAAACGTGAGTATTGTAATCTCATCATCCTTCAACACCAATGGGTTAAGTGAAAAAGAAAATACAAGAAAAAGCAACTTTTGAGTTTCCATTTTCGAACTGCACATCATACTCTGCAGCATTTCCACTACAGCCTCAGTCCCACTTCAGGATTTAGCCTGAGGAAAATAGCCCATTAGACCGCCTTGCTGCCCTACTTTTGTATTCATAGCTCCACCTAGTGGCTAATACATATCACATGATTAACAAAGCTACAAAAAGACAATATTTCTGCGGACAAACATATTCATTCTAGTTTCAAAAAATTACTAAGTTAACTATTTGAATAACCCCGATAGAAAAAAAACATTTATAATGGCTTTGACTGGGAGAACGTTTGTATACAGGTGTAACGCTACATTTAGTATGACGTGTAATATTGTGGTTACGAAAATACCCCGGAAGTAGTTCCCGAAGCTAATGTTATTAGCTTAGTTAGCCTGTTAGCATTATGTAGCTACATTGCTGCTACCGTTGAACTGTTTGTTAGTTGAGCTGTTTGCTTTCACTTCACTCTTTTAATTAAAGTTATGTGTTGGTTACGAATATCATATATAATACCCACAACATGTAGTGTTGTTAAGTTACAAATTAGTGTACGAAGTATTTCCGGGTCAATTTTGTAACTTGGATACATCATACACCGTGCCACCGAGACATCTCGTCCTTGCACACCTGTCACCGGTCGCCGCTTTCATGTCCACGGCGGTACTAGTAGCCGCTGTTGTCGGCGGTGGGGTACTGCTTCTCATGCGCCGTTTGTTTCCTCGGCAGAAAGTTGTCAAGCTGCTCCAGTATCCCGCCGACACTATGCGAGGAAAGACGGTCATTGTGACCGGGGCTAACTGCGGGATAGGGAAGGCCCTGGCCGGGGAGCTGCTGAAGCTCCGTGCCCGGGTCATCATGGCCTGTCGGGATCAGCGGAGCGCCGAGGAGGCAGCCAACGACATCAAGAAACAAGCGGGACCAGAGCAGGGGGAGCTGGTCATCAAACACCTGGACCTCGCTTCTCTTAGATCAGTCCGACAGTTCTGTGAGGAAATGAATGAGGTGAGTTGAGAGGACCACGTTGTCTCCAGCTGGGTGGTTAGTTTATTTGCCAGCTACTGTGACTGGTGTCTAGTTTGTTCCAGCTATTGTCATGTCCAATACAAAGGAGAGCATTACAGGTACTTTTACTGCAGGGGGGACTGTCCGTGGTGCTGAACTTCAGCGTTGCCCCTCAACCCACTGTTACCAGACATTAGTTTGATCACCTATAGATTATAGCCATTATCAGCCAATCATAACCTGCCACAGGTGAAGCTAGACTGTATAAAACACAAGAGAACAGTGAAAAATGCCCATTTCAATTTCTTAAAACTCAGTGTAACATCTTCAAATGTCTTGTTTTGTCCAACCAACAGTCCAAAAAAACTCTCAAATATTCAATTTACTACTACAAAAACCAAGAAAAGCAGCAAATCCTTACATTTGAGAACCTGGAACCATCATATATGGTAGTGTCCAGCTCTTTTCAAAAGAAATATGTCTACTTTTCATGTCGCATGCATACGCTGTCAAATGTTTTGAGCACTCTATATTGTAGTACCTTTGGTTAAATCTTTAAATTAATAATATGACATGAGAAATCATTAAACTGACTGATTTATTCTTTATCTATCGTTGTGTTAATGCAAATGCAACACATGTTGTTTTACATACAGTGGAGCAGGACATTGCAACAATTTCTAGATCCCTTTAGAGCACCAGCGCAATATTTCCGTAAAATATTATATTCCTCATAGTAAGATCAGCTCGCCTTTTATTTGTCATGACATTTACCTCCTCTAACCACTGGGTGTCTCAGGGTGTTCACTATAAGATTGGTGTTTCAGGATTTATTAAACGGACCTAAAGGAATTAATTAGTGCTTTAAAAAAGTCAAGTGCAGTTAAGACGGTATATGTTCAAAACACACAGACACCGCTCGCATCACCTGTAAGACAAATGTAAAAGATTTAGGAAATGTGCAAAAAATAAAGTCACAAGCAATTTAAAATTCACTTAAACCTCGCTAATATTTAAATTCACTACATTACTTGAAGTAGCTTTAGAATGAATAAAAACACAATTTAAAATGTCTTTCATATGTATATGTAATGGTATTTTAGTGAGTGTGTTATTAAGTTGGAATTGTGGCATCCTAAATTATTAAAATTTGTCTGAACCTTTAGGAGGAATCCAAGATTGACGTTCTCATCAACAATGCAGGCATCTACCAGTGTCCCTACTCAAAGACAGAGGATGGTTTTGAGATGCAGCTAGGTGTAAATCACCTGGGCCACGTCCTCCTCACTCACCTCCTGCTGGACCTCCTGAAGACCTCGGCTCCCGGCCGCATCGTCGTGGTTTCCTCTAAGCTTTACAAGCGCGGCCACATCAACTTCGATGACCTGAACAGCGAAAATCACTACAACAAGTCCTTCTGCTACAGTCAGAGCAAGTTGGCCAACCTGCTGTTTACCCTCGAACTGGCTCGCCAGCTGGAGGGCACGGGGGTCACGGTCAACGCTCTCACCCCGGGCATCGTGAGGACCAGACTAGGCAGGCATGTTCAAATCCCTCTCCTGGCAAAGCCGCTGTTCTACCTCGCCTCGCTGGTCTTTTTCAAGAGTCCGCTGGAGGGGGCCCAGACTCCTCTCTATCTGGCCTGCTCCCCTGAGGTGGAGGGAGTGTCGGGGAAGTGCTTCGCTAACTGTGCGGAGGAGGAGCTGATGGCCAAAGCGACAGACGAGCAGGCAGCCAAGAAACTGTGGGACATAAGCAGGAGGATGGTCGGGCTCGCTAACTGAGCAGAGGCCTCTTCTGTGGGGACTCGTGTGTTCTCGGACAAAATAATACTTCAACTCTAGCATCCCCGCAGACACTGTTCCACGAGAAAAGACCGTTTGCCACCTTACCACGTACAAGCATGAATTAAAGGACATACTGTGCCAATGGAGTGTCTGTGAGGAAGAGGGCTGAGTGTGCATCAGATAATGTATAAAGGTTTGAATCAAAAACCGTTATTGTAAAAGTGGTGGTCCGATTGAAGACGCATCGCAGTGTGAAGTGCTCTGCAATAACTCCTCTCCCTGTCTGAAGTCTTTGTCGTGCACATGCGTACATGTTAAAAGCCAGTTTAAATATCTGGTTACCTGTGTTGTAGCTCAGAGAAACCAGGCAGGTTTCTTGTAGGTTTCTTGTCTACATGGAAATATGTAACCTGGTTACTTTAGTGGATGTAAACTAAAAGAACATCCCCGTGAACTTTTTGGCTTCCTAAAAAGACACCCAGGAAGGTGGGGAAACGTGCACTCTTGGTGCTTAACAGTCGATTTTCCGGTTAAAGCTACTTTTAAACCAACAGTGAAGAAAATTGAAAACACACTTAAGTGCAAAGAGACGTGGAAATGATTACTAAACGGACTAATTTGCTGTATCCAGCGAGCCGGGGCAGTTTGTGATTATGAATGCTAAACCTAGACAGCGCCTTTCTTTATGCCAGTAACCTGACTGAGATTCACACACACACACGCACACACACGCACGCAGGATCAGCATCAAAGGGAAAGAACTCATCTCCTCTTTGCATTCATCAAAGCCAAGCTGAGTTGTCACCTTTCCCCCCGTTGTGAGGTCACATTATTGCTCGTGCTGTGCAAATCCTCTGAGCGCTTTGAAAAGGAGATCCATTTCCAGTGCAGCTATTGTGCTTGAATGCTAAATTTGTGCACCCTTTAGCATGTATTTTGCAAAGTAGGGGTAGCTGTTAATCTGGCTTCCCCTGTGTTGATGCGTTTGAAGTGTAAATGATGGTCTGCTGTCTCTGGAGGAGACGGAACAATCGGGGTGACGCCGCTGCGCTGTGGCTCCCTCCTGTGGATGGATTTAATCTCACAAGGAGATACAGCAAAAATTACAATGTGAAAATTCAGATGCACAAGAATAAATACATGAAACATGACTGAATGTCCTTTATAAGCCGATAGAACAACACTGAATACAGAGGTTGGATTAAATTTAGATCTGCAACTACCATTTATTTTTATTACTGATGAATCTGTAGATTCTCTCACAATCACAATTTCCTAAAGCCCAATGTGAAGTCTTAAAATGACTTGTTTTGTCTGAACAACAGTTCAAAACCCAAATCTATTCAGTTTATTATTACAGAAGATATAGAAGAGCAGAACATTTTTACATTTGACGACATCTTTGCTTGAAAAATAGTCGGACTGATCGTTCCAACCCTAGATTAAAAAAAAGAGATTTTCATTATCGATTTATGTAAATTATTTTGAGTAAATCTTTTGCCTACCAATTGTCAGAATATACAGAAACATGTCTTGTTTTGTCAGAACAACAGTCCAAAACTCCAAAACAAAAGTCTTCAAATCTGGGAGGCTGGAGCTGGCGTGTGTCTGGCTTTGTTACTTGGTAAATTACTTAAATTGTTAATAGAGTGTCAAAAAAGTTGTCAAACAACTGATTGATTAATTGTTTTATTATATTGACCTAAAAGGAGTTCAAACAGCAGGTTTTACAAAAGTGGAATTTATCATAGGGACATTTTTTTATCTTTATATTGTCAGATATTCTTGTTATTTTGTCCACTATGTAAATATTTAGGAGCGGGCACTTGAAATATACAGAAGACCAATTGCTGCCACATGTTGAGTTTGAGCTGTTCAGTGTGTCTAATGTCCCCAAACCTCACAGCATAACAACCATTTCCTTTTCTCTGGAACACACAAACTTCCCGTCTGTTTTTGAGTTTGCTGATGTTGGCAAAGATCTTTCTCTGCTAACCTATTTTTAAGTTCACAACAGAGATGAAGCGTCGTAGTGACTCAGCAGGCGTGCGCCGCAGCAATGTGAGTTTGACTGAGGAAGAGTCTCCCTCTCGGGTTCAATCACCGCGGATCAGCAGACATGCAGTTGTCTTGAAACTACAACCGATCACACGCCACTGAACTCTGTCATACATGCACACATTTCAAATCCCCACACATTCCAACATTAAAGGAAGGCTTGGAGGTTATATGTGTAGTTTGTGCTTTATTAGGCGAACAAAACAACCAAAATATATAAACATGCATTGTTGTCAAAGAAACAGGGTTACAGTGGCTTGATGGGGCGTGGGCATCCGAATCAGAGGTAGAATGGGTGCAGGAAAACCTCTCAGTGGGATAAAGAAGAGCAAAAATGAAATAATACTGACTGCTAAGACAGATCTCAAAACGTTCCATCGATAACAATATAACACCCACTGATACGGTCAAATTCAACCAACAGAAGAAAGAAAAGTGATTCGTTTGTGTTTGTTGTCCTCCGATGATCAACATTCATATTTAAATCCTCACGAGGCCGACGCCGTTTCAGTCCATTAAAAAAATAATGACTGAAACAAATCTATGTGCAGTTTGTACAGGCGTCAGTTCCCAATTAAAATACCTCTGTGAGTTTTCCAATACAGGATTGGCAGTTTTTAATTTATATACAAGTTCCAAGTTTATCGTTTAGATTTGCATTTCGTTGGATTGTTTTGGATGTATTTCTTGCGGCTACATACAAAATATATCACTCAAATTTTTGTTATAAGTATATATTTATACATTTGTCATTTAAATACATATACATCCTTACAAATTGTTACGGGCCACTCAAGCTCCTCTCCTCCCATTGCCCCACATCTAACTCTTTTAACGTGACTTTCTCACTCAGGACAATTGTGGCGTAAACTGCCGCCATCCGCTGCCATCATTCGCTCAAAGCTTTTAAATAATCAGCAATAGTTACATGTTCGTGACACTGAATTATTTGGCACCTGGCTGCTATTCAAACCATTTTCTATCAAAGTGATGGTGCCGGCAGAAGGTGCAGCCGGGCAGGTGTAGCAGGGCCTTTGCATCTGGCATCCTATCAAAGAATAAACCTGATCGGAAAGTCCTTCAGTTCAGAAGGGTTCCATAAAGCTGGGCCTTGGTCAGACTGTCCTTCCTGGAAAGTCCCAGGGAGCCAAATGTTTGGTTGTAGGGAGGAGGAGGCGGTGGGGCTGGTGGCGGCGACTGGCTCACCTGCGCAGGCAGGCTGTGCATCTCCGCTTGGTAGTGCTGCAGTTCTGCGGCCATCTCCAGGGACCTCTGGTTCAGAGACTCGGTGGAGCTGTTGGGGCTGGGGTCTACATAATCCGTGCTCTGGCCGCCAGCTGCCACGTTACCCTCCCTGTCTTTGGAGCTCCCTGAGTGGTAGAGGCTGTGCTCCGACCCCTGGCTGTCCTCGGCTCGATACAGGTGGGCTTGGCTATGAGCCTGCCGCCCTGGGCTGCATTCGGGGCTGGGGCTGGCAGCCACCCAGACCGGGTCCATCACGTCCACTCCGTGATGGTAATAGTCAGCCCCTTCCTGGAAGCTGCTGTAGAGCGGCCCGAGGCGGATCTTGGCAGGCCGGACAGAGAAGTGCTGCTCTGAGAAGCTGTAAGGTGAGGCCCGGCCCGGGCTGCGGTAGGTGTGGGCACTTAAGTCCTCCACACTGAGTTGTCTCCATCTGCCTATCAGCTCCTCCTCCTCGGGGGCTAACGTGCTGCCTCGGCGACTGTCTCCGTACGCGACGCTTGGCGACGATGAGGGAGGCAGCGGCTCATAGGGCTCGCTGAAACAGGAGGACATGGTGCGGCTGTAGACAGGCGAGCTGCCGTTCTGGTGGTGGCTGAGCTCCGTCTGCTGGAAGGGATGAGCATTGGCAAAGCCTCTTGGACTGTCCCTCTCCCAGGATGAGTCACTCTTTCTCTCATAGTCCCCTGCATCTCTCCAGTCCATGTAGAGGGAATGGTGGCGCGGGGAGGAAGCAGCACTGCTGGGCGGTCCGTTGCCTTTGTCTTCAGACCCCCCTCCACTGAAGCTGGAGTAAGAGCTGGAGCCTGCACCCAGTGTGGGAGGAAACTTAGTAAAGTGCTCCTGGGAGAAGCCGGCCCTCAACCCCACCGAGCCCTCCTCCGGGTTGCTGTCGGTGGAGTTTTGGGGCCCGTACAGCAGCTTCCTCTGACCGTGGAGGTCCATGCTGGGCCTCCGCTCGCGGTGCCGGTCGTCAGGGCAGTACAACGCCGTGTCGCTGCTGTACAGGTCAGACTTGTAGGCTGCACGGAGCCTCAGCCGCTCTCCCGGTCCCAGGCTCTCCAGGATGAAAGCGTGGTCCTGGGTTTGGGGACTCGGGGAGCGGGAGGCCTGGCTACTGCTGCAGGCCTCGTCCGGCTTCTCGAGCACTTTGGCAATGAGGGAGGCCGGGACGGTGTCGGGGTACGTGTGGCAGAGAGCAGACTCCTCCATGTGCATGGTCAGTCGCTCCTGAAAATCAGCAGGCAGCTAGACGTGTCGGAGAAAAGAGAAGGGAAGTGATTTATGTGTTGCTGTATTGTAACATGAGTTAACTAATTGCTCTGCTGAGGATGTTTAGAGGATTTTTGCTCATATAATATTCTAACCACCTTATTCTACTCAGTGTAAATCGTTTCGTGAACACTGCACACTCAATTGCACTAGAAAAGACTCCGTGGAGGATCTCTGTCACTATCAGAAGGTCTGCATTAACGGTACCTTTAGACTGTGCGTTTATTGCATGTCACACTGACCGATGGGTCTAATAAAATCTTGGAAAACATCTGTGTCAGACTGACTGAAGATATCGATTTGCCAGACTGTCAATGTGTGCAATGAATGTGCGGTGAATCGTAGCAATGTGATCATCAGCTTGCGTCATCCATCCGCCCATATTTTGAATGTGCATCTCAGCAAGGATTTCACAAACTGCTCCTGCAAACATCTTTCACATTACTCACTTGCTGGAATGTATCCATTTAAATATTTTACTGTGTATATACTTTACATTAACATATGCAAGTTGTCTAACAGACAATATATATATATATATATTATATATATCTGTATAATTGTAGATTGTCAAAATATGTTTTATTTAAATTGTCAAAAAGAATAAATATATATATATATATATATATATATATATATATATTATTTATTTATATTTTTGCTCTTGATATTCCTATTTATTAATTTAAACATGCTCATGCTCAAACATTTCTGTCAGTGTCAGGCACAGAGAGTCTTTGGTCCCCAAAGCTCCAAATCATGACTACAGATAAAAAAAACAATTGTTTTATAAAAACTAGTTTTATTAATTTGATTATTCATAAATTTCAGTGACAAGAGTCTTCACAAAAGTCAAAACATGGAAGGTGCCTTCCTTGGAAAAGAAAGAAATTGATTCTATTCCCGAGCTTTTCTCAATAAAAACAAGCCTCCATCCACTATCTGTGCCTCTCCATAGCAACAAGCATTAAGCCAGCACATCATCAACAGGAATCTAGTCAGTTGTTCCTAATTGGCGATGAGAGGCAAGCTAATTATAACTTTGTAGAGAAAAGACAAACACTACAGAGAACATGAAAAGACATTTTATTATAACAGTTCTATTACAACTTGGACCAAACTAAATGCCACTTAATGACTGTCCAAACATTTTTCATTTGGGCTTGTTTTGAACGAGATCGTAATTAGCTTTTATGTGGCGTTCAGAAATTGGAGCCCAATCATTTTACACCCTCTCTGTGGTTGTTTTTGCAGCAAAACAAACGACTGAAGCACTTCAGCGGGCGCTGAAGAGCCACTGCACTTCTCAAAATGCTGCAGAATCATTCATCAATACACTTTCGATTAGCTCCCACCCACAGGACCAGCAAACGGGTGGACATACAGTGAGTGCATGTATAGCTTCTGACCCCCATTATCCTTGGCAGTATGCCTGCAGAACAGTTTTTCACTCTATAACAGATCCTATATTGGACAGAGCGAGGGCGCGTACGTGTTTGTGTGTTCTGATTATGCATAGAGGGGATATTTTATGAGCCTCACCCAACGACTGTACTTCGCATTAATATTTCCATTCAGCCATATGGGCAAACCGTGCAGAGGCACTCTTTAACCTCGTGGACGCTTGCCAGCTTTAAAATCCACCACTTGTCACATGGGCGAGGCACTGGGCCCAGGGCTGATGCAGCGTAACGTGGCGCCAAGCTGGGCCGGCGTTATAACACTCATCAATACCCACGTGCCTCTCCTCTCACGGGCAAACAGCAGGACAGCGTGACGCGAGTTGCAGCGTGCAGCTCCCCATTTACATTTTAGCCACATACTGTAGTTTGAGCGCCTTGAACAGTTGAGCTGTCCCTCACATTTGTGCACAATTTGCTGTGATGCAGTTTCCCCGGTGCTTCATGCTTAATCATTGTCAAGCAATTACATGATTACTAAACCCGGCGCAGTATAATTACACTCTGACTTAGATGCATATTGAGTGATGGGAGGAGAAAGACTTGTGAACTTGGGTTCACTGATGGGTGCCAACACACGATCTGTTCTACTGTTCATTTTCATTACCAAGCTCACAGAAAGCAATTCTTAATGTTATTCTTCTTGTTTGACAAAAGTTAAATGTTATGTAACCTTTAAACCCCAAAAAAGTAACAGTTACTGCTGTATTTTCATCTGATGTGATTTTTATGACAGTATTATCTTTTTTAAGAAGCACATCACAATAAAAGAATGGTATAATAAAGTAATGGAAATGGTATAATTTCGTTATTGTTTTTCACAACCACAACGTATGTACACAGAATGTATAAAATGTACTTTAAAAATGCAGGTTTTTCATTCGTCCATGACCAAGAGCAATGAGTAACTGGTTTGTTCCTTCAGGAAGCACATTAAGGTGTGTTACATTAGCTTCCAACTTTCTTTTGGCTCTTCCACTTCTCTCAGTGGAAGGTTATTCAGCCAAAAAACAAGCTTTAAGTCTCCAAATCTCTGCTCTTTCCTGCAGTGACCCACAGCCGTCACCGCTCCACCACGGCTCGTCTCTTATCTCTTTCGACTCACAAAGGGCAACATGACCTTCAGTAACAGTCGAGATGACACATTTCATGAGCTGAACATTTTTCTTAGTCCTGCTCACAGAAAACCTCACTCTCTCACATCTCCTGGCATCTAGTTCAACAAATCTTTGCCTGTTTCATGGCTGCAGGTGTATGCAAATATTCATTGTCTCTTGCATTGTCTCTGGGTCAAATCAAATGTATTCTGCTGTCACATTACAAAAAAACTAGGGATTTGATGTGCTTGAAATCGTATAAATAAATTTGGCGAAACAAGTGAAAATGTTGTTTTAGAGAAAGTGAGATGCACTAAATTCAGGACAATAACAGGACTGAGTGACATGTAAAGGTGAGTGTATGGCTCACCTCAGAGAGCTGGGCCCTGTAAAGAGATTTGTTGCACTGGAGAAGCTGAGCAGCCAGGTTACAGTCCTTTCTGTACATGTCCTATGGAGCCACAACATGACCACAATTAGGAAGACAAGGCACAACATTTACTCATCTCACTCTCTTTTTAGCCCCCAAAACTTACTTTACCTGCTTTGTTTGAAACTTAAAATCGGACTTTTTACAGCTGCAAACATCACCTTTTCACTTAACAAGAACAAAAGTGTCTCTAAATGCTTGTGTTTGATACTCACGTACTTGATATTAAGAGTGAAGACTTTAAGACTTTTTATAACAAAATTAATTTGGTATAATTTGATAAACAATGTCCTAAAATGATCATGGAGGAAAATATGTTAAATCGTGATGACAAATCATACAGTGCCACAGGCCGTTAACAAGGTGGAGGTAAGTGCTGTTTCACCCTCCAGAGGTGAAAAGGCTCTTACATTGTCTTCTTGTAGCTTCTCGATGGTGAGCTTTGCCTCCATCAGGTGGTTGTTGAGAACGATGATCTCTCTGCTCAGCGCTCGCTTTTCATCGTCATGGTGCTGAGACTGACGACAAGAGAGCAGTTTTTTTTTTAATGACACGGAAAGAAGACAACATTTATAAACAAAACTTTAGATTTTCACACTTTTGATTTGCAAGGTTTCTCATTCTCGTTAAAAGCGTGCGTCTCAGTGTTTCCCCAGAGCACATTTCCTGTTCCTCTCACTTATAGAAATTATTTTAAAGTCCTGCTGCTAGTTTATAAATCGCTCAATAATCTTGGGCCAGAATACATCTCTGATATCTTTGAAAAATATAAAGCCAGTAGGGCACAGGGTTGAACCTCGAGTCAGAACCAAACCAACTTCAGAGATCTCGAATGTGCCTCGACTTTAGCCACTTTCAAATCCGAAATGACAAAACACACAACTGGTTTCTCTAAAGCACTTTTATTTCCTTTGTTGCATTGGCAACTAACATCTTTTTACTGCACTGTAACTGTATTTTATTTCATTTGATCTTATTTTAAAGTTTCATTTTATTTTATCTTAATTGATTTGTATTGCTTTGAATGTCATTCTTGTTTTATCTTCTAGTGCCCATGTAAAGCCCTTCGAATTGCCTCTGTTTGAAATGTGCTATATAAATAAAGCTGCCTTGCCTTTTTATGATTTTGTTACTTAAAGTGCTTTTCTCTCTAAAAGACACGGGATTCATGCAATTAAACATGAAACCAAAACATTTAAATTATAAACTAATCAACCAAATACAGATCTCATGGATATTACGCTCTTAAAGAACAGCTTTATAAAGTTTTTCCTCATAAACAAGATCTATTCTCTGCAGAACATTGTGTTTGAGATCCTGGCTCTAAATATAAATGCAGGATGGACACATTAAAGATAGACTAAGCAACTTCACACAGTGACGGCACTTTAAGTGGCTGTAGCTGAATCTTTTGGTTACTATGGGCAACCAAGAAAAGCATGATGTCAGTGATCTGAGCACTCCACTGAAGCTGAAGGTTTAATTCATTGCTTGCTGCCTCTTCAAGCTGATTTCCCACCAGCGTCCATGAATGGCACATTAACGGAATATTAGCTTCAGGTTAGCACTGCATGGCGGCTGGTGTTGTGTTGGTTTAAGCGTGCAAAAGTTTGGTCTGTTTCTCCTCAGATGTTTCCTCCTGTGTAAGTAGAAGCACACTCGAAAGTATATCACTGTGTTTGTCCCTCTTGTAATTACATCCTGTATAGTTGTGCAGGGCCACGGGGGTCAGATGGGCTCGTGGAACCTCTGGAGTAAACAAGCTTTACGATTACATAGAGACTTACTCAGCACCTCTCTCACCCTTGAGGAGGGAATCCGTGAGATGAATCAATAACAGCTGACGAGAACGCTTCACAAGTAAAAAAAAAAAGCTGCTATTTTTATAAAATGACCACATATCTTCTCACAAAAAGCAGAGTGACCATCAGCCCCTCTATTAAACTGGTATCTCACCGGTGTGGCATCGGACGCACAACGACGGCCGTGATGATTATTATCTCGGGCTGTAACGAACCCATTCGGTGAGCGTTTTCAGCTGCCTATTCAACAGCAAAGACACCTGATTGTCACGCAGTGTTCTCAGGCGGGCTAGTTAATTGCATCTTTCCACCAGGCAAAAGCAATGTCTGACAAATGAAGTGAGGTGCGGTGCACGGAGGAACAATGGGTTTGCTATCACTCTGCCACTGGAAGGAGGACAGCCAATTGTAATAAGCCATAATTAGCGTCAGTGGTACCAACAGCAGGGGCATATTCATATTCAAATGGGCTCTTCAAGTGTTCTGTACCATGTCTACACCCCATGACTTGCTTACGTGCTTCTCTTTTTTCTGTGTGTACAGGTACTTAACTGCAAGCATGGGAATTCATATGACAAGATCCAGCACACACACACACACACACACACACACACATGCTTAAACACTTACATCTCTGTGGATCTTCTCCTCCAGATCTTGGTTGATCCTTTGCAGTGCCGAGTAGCTGCTTTGTATTCTAAACGACACAATAAGCGACATTGCTCACTTGGAGACAACAGTGTGTACATGCAGTATGTAGTGGCAGCCAGAGACCTCGGCAAACTGAAAATAAGCATATCGGCAGGCTCAGCGATATTCAGGGCTAAAATGCATGCCATGGTTTCAGGTTATAGCACTTGTAAGTCGTTTTTCACATCTCACTGACCTCCCCCTAATGATGTAATGATTTTGTGAATCTTTTATTCTGTTATTGGCGATCCAGGAGGCAGAGGCACACTGCATAAGGCAACATATGAGCAACAGTTCCAGATAATGTGAATCGCTCACTCCCTGTGTCGACGGACCCCCAGCCTGGGGGACCCGAGATGAACCTGAGGCGCCACCAGATGATTAAAGGAAGAAAATAAATTCTGTTACACAAATGTATTTTTTCTGACTTTTCTCTACATCTTGCTTTTTGTTTTTCTTCTTGTGAAACCACTTCTCCAGGTTTCTAGTTTCCACATCACACTTGTGTAAGTTGCACACTGGATGAGGACTGGCTACCAAACAAACTCCTCTCAGGCGTCCAGGCTTTAAACTGAGATTTAAACCCAGCACAGAGAAACCTTCCTCCTCCAGCACATGAATGTGAAGCTCTGCACATACGCACATCATTCTGTTCAGTAAAACAAGGGAAGTAACAACAAGAACAAAACATTTTTTTGTGAAGGGGTACTTTTAAGGTGTAGAAGGTGCCGTTCTTGGTCCATAATTATGTAAAATCATCATTGTGGTATTATTTTGGCAACACACACTTACAGTACAAATGTCTGTACAGATGACATGGTCTTAAATGGATTTGGTTTTGCTGCAGTTTAGGCAACGTCAAGATTAGAATCTGCTTCTAACAATTTTCAGAAACCACAACACACTCTTAAACTTTATTCACAAGAACCCATTTTTCCAAGAACCAGTACTTCCTCTTCTTGATATTCAGCCACTGGCAGTAATGGTACGGAAACTGAACTTAAATTGCAGTTACTATGGTAATGCTGTATATTCCATATAATCTACAGCGACGTTTCCTGCAAAGGATTTCATCATTTAGTACTAATTATAGGAAAAATAGAGACAAAATGTGTCTCTTACTTTCTTTGTATTACATGTTTCTCTTTATATGACAGGACAACCATCCTGTCTGTGCTTCATTATTGATATCCGGTGCCGACACACTACTAAATACACTCTAACACAACTTACAAGTCAACACAAGTCAGCTGGTCTTCATTAGCAGCAAGAGAAGAATTACATACTGTCCTTTTTATTTAGGCTATGAGGGTCTCCTAAACCCTCCACAGTATCCAACATCTCTCCTCAATTAAAAAATTTAAAATTAAAGCTGCTGTTCACTGGACCAGAACGTAAGACCTGCTAACTTTACACACCCATGGGTAAAAACTGAATTTTCAAAGTTTAGTGCAGCACTTCGTACCATATGAATACAGTGAAAAACAAATGATTTCTAAGTTGAATGTCTCATCCCACTGGATCAATTTAAACATGGTTTCGGATGCAGTTTGTGTCCATTCACACGTGTGCCTGAACTAGCTTTGTTATAATGTCCCCTGTCAGTCCATGTCTCCCCTGCTGTACTCAGGTTCCTCTTACAACAGAGTATTTCCATTTTATCCTACTTTATACTGTTACTCTTCTACATTTCGAAGAGTGTTGCGTTTATTACTCCACTACATTTACTTGGCAGGTGTAGTCACTGGTTACTTTTCAGACTTAGATTTTAAACCAGTGGTTCCCAACTTTTCTGGCTTGTTTGCCCCCCTACGAAAAAGCAGCGTCAAGTCGGAAACCACTGGACTAAACTGACAGTACAGTACGTAAAACTGTTAAAACTAGATCCACCTCGACCAGCTACAACAGCAAAATGCTTCTTACACATTAATGCATCTGTGTCAACAATCTCAAAACAATAATATCTAATAATATAACACTCACAGGGGCCATTTTCTGTGCCACCAATTTTACACATCAAGTGTGGTTACAGGTCTTGGGGAGTGCTACTGCATATGTGAAAAAACCCTTTTGTAGCTCAAGCGATATCACACACCTGAATCTCCAAGCCAACTGTTGGTGGCCCCGTTGAATTGTGGGTAATGTAGGCAGCACGTTTTAGTGCAATGTTAGTTTGGTGGAGTTCTCTTTTAAGTAGGATTTTGAATTTATGACTTTTACTTGAAATGGAGGACTGTGGTATTGGTTCTTCTACTTAAATCATCCGAGCACTTCTTCCACCAGCGTGTTGCACAGTATGTAGTCCTACCTGCGCAGTTTATCAGTGAACTTGTCCAGTTCCTCCTGTGCTCGGCGCAGCTCCGTCTCGAGATACTGCCGCGTGGAGTCAAACTCGCTCTGCAGCAGCTCCAGTTTGTGTGTCGTGTAGGAAAGCCTCTTCCGTAAGTCCTCCTTTTGCTCCAGCAATGAGCTGTACACACACACACACACACACACACACGCACAAACACACACAAACACACACATACAGACAGCAGATGATTGTGTTCAGGGCCCATGGTGGAGCAAATTAGCTTGTAACTTGGGTATATGAGTACCTAAATGGACGTATAAGGGTTTACATATTTTTTTAATGCACCCCTGAACGGCCATGCAGTGATGATGAGAACATCATGAGAGGGTGATAAAAGCAGAAAAGTTGTGTGAGAAAGTGCTTTGTATGAAGAAAACATGGGACCAAAACACAGATCTCTAATTAAGAATCCAGGTAGGGGTGAGCAAGGAGAGGGAGCTTTTGCAGCATTAAAGCTCTGCAGCATCACAGAAACCCAATCATCAGTGAGATTGGTCTTACAAAAAAAAAAAGGAAAGGACGTAATCTGTGATGAAATATGAGCCAATGAACTCTAATACATCACACAAAAAGACTGTGAAGGCTCAGATTTACGGAACAGCGATACCCCCCACATGTAATTCAGCGAGACAGCACAGTGATGACTATTTTCAGAGTATGTGCATTACCTGGGCTTCAATCTAATAAAAGGGCAAGTGTGAGTGGGAAAAGAGGAAATGTCTATTGCCGTGATGGATCTGAGTGTGCACGCCTGGGCTTAATGGACCCGGTATTGACGGACAGATGGAGGAAGGAGGGTAATGACTCTATCTGCAGCCAGATAACAGATAGCAGAGAGTGGATGGAGATGTGGTCACGTTGCTCTTTTCACATCCTCTCTTTGTCTCTTTTTCCTTCTTTTAACAAGATTATAGATACAGAGTGCAGGGGCTGAGAAAAAAATTGTTCTTTTTAACGTTTTCAGGTGTAATCCAGTTTCTAGCTCATTAATAGCCATGATAATAATTCTGCAATCAGTGGGATGAAAGGTAGACTGGGTCAGTCCACACTTAATGCAGAGCTGCCCATTTCTCTGTAATAAACGATAGGTGACTGTTGGTTGGAGAAGGGATGTGCACCATGGTTTTAAGCCATTTAAGTGTCACAGGCAGTGAAGGCACCACCATGCTATCCTAAGAGCTAACTAGAGGTGAAAATTAAGAACGGCTTTTCCTGATTTCAATTTTTTTGGTTCAGTTCAGTTCAAAGATAAGTAATCACTGATTATGTAGTTTGTTCACTTTTTTTCTAAGCTGAGCATCTGCCGTGTTGTCTGCTGCTGTACGGCTGTCTTCAGGTCAGTGTGAGATTAACAAGGAAGAGTCATCACACCATGACTGTTTGTAGTTTTGCTCCGTCAACAAGGTTTTTACCAAGCAGTAACTTACTTCGTATCACGGCTCAGCTGCTCTCAGTCGCTCTCCAACGCTAAAAGCTACTTTTTCCTTTTGACATGTCACAGTAGGAAAAGCACAGGTGTAAATAATACTATAAAATAACGAAGGCTGAATTCCATTTGGCTGCTTCAGTTTCAGGGTCCTGCTATTGTGCATGCTGACTCACTGTCACACTGGCATGACTTACTGGGGCACATAGATCAGAGCTATTGTTAATGGTATTAACCTGTTCCTTTACTACTATTACAAGTCAAAAGCTGTGAGAAACGGCCTATTGCGTGAGTGACACTGATTCAAGATAGTGGGTTTGAAGATTTATTTGGTTATAGATCCGTCCCTACATGTACTGAGCACATTGAGCGTTTGAATTAATAACCGGTGGCACTGTTTTTCTGGTGATGTCTCTCTTTTGGCTAAGCAACATGCGGAAGGGTGTGATGGTCGCTGTTCAGATCTCAGCTCTTGCAGTAGCTAGCTAAACTGACGTCTAACGGAAAACTACTGCATCTACAACCAAGTCAGCGAGTAAAACAGTACCTGCCCACAGAGTGATTCAATGGAAGTCTCAACTGACTGGCTGGCATTTCAGTGCTGCATTACCCAAGCAGCCCCCACCTCCTGCCTCTCTTTGACTGGCAGGCATTCGCAGGGGAATACAGGTGTTTGTTGTTTGATATAGGATGAGTTTACGTGAAGTAGCCCCAGGGATGAAAAATCCACCATTAGTGGCCTCCTCTGTGAACAGGAGCTGAGTCAGACATAATGATTGCTTTCATTCCGGTGAGATGAGAGGACGAGGCAGCATGACTTCTGGGCTCGGAGAGGCGGGATGAGGCTACTTCTGCACCTCTGGGCGGCGAGAGGAGACACCTCGTGGGCGGATGAACGGACAGACAGATAAAAACGAGGACGGATGGAAAGACGGAGTCTGAGAGTTTCACTCTTACCTCTTCTTGGGATGTTTGCCGCCATTTCGGGGGACTTTTAAGGCAGTTTTGCCAATGTATATCTTTTTCATGGTTTGTCTGTGTTCCTTCCCTCTCATGTGTTTATAGGGGTTGACCACATGGAGCCGTCATGTGTGTTAGTTTCCCAAAGGAGACCAGCTAAGTCTGGCCTGCAGAGTTACTGAGCGCTCTACCTGTGTTGACCCTGCCAAACAAAGCAAACACACAGGTTGGCAACTATTAGTGACTACGGTTCAACCAGGGATCCTGTTCCAAGGACAAAGTTGATATAAATTTTGCAATGACAGTAATTTTAATGGCATAACTCCTGACAGTTTTATCCTTGGCAGGAAAAGAAAAGCTCAAACAGCATAAAAACAGCACTACATTCAGAGGAACAGACCATTTTGAAGGTTAGCAGCTCTTAAAAGGTCAAATGTGATGTAGTGATGTAGCTTTGGGGCTAATTTCAGTGCTGCATTTTATTGGTTTTGCTTATTCCTCACAATGTCACACTGTTGTTTCCTGCAAAGATACAGTGGGAGTGAAACTGAAAGTATCAGTGGTAAATGTCAAGTTTTGGTCTCAGTGCTTCAAACCTAAAGAGCAAGGGCTTCTTTCTGTTTTGCAGCAAAGATCAACAATCATACGAGGACAAATATAAATAGGGCGAGGCAGGATATATCCCACAGCTTGCACCTTTGTGGAATTTATATTGGTTACATGATATATTACACCACATTCTTCCTTAAATCCGGGTTTCCCACTCCATGTATTCAACATTTGGGAAAGCTGGAATTTATTAAAGCCCTTGGATCAAATCAGAAGTATTAATCTGTAACATACATTTTCTAATTAAATAAGCAACAATCAAAATTGTCTGTACTGTTGGTGATAATTATTCAGAGTTTAATACTCGAAAAAATCTTCTTTAGGACTGTGTGGGTTTGATCAGACAACACAAACAACCCCATAACTGTCATCACACACTGTATATGTTTAAATGTTTCTGATTGGTGCACGAAAATACGTGACATCAGCGTTGTCTATCTGAGCTACACCCACTTTAAACAAGTGAACAAGTGAGAAAAAAACATTAGAAATCTCTCAAGTGAAATGACTAAAACGGTTCTAAATTTAGCAGAAACCTTTGCTTTAATGTGAAATCCTCTCACTAACAGTGAGAAGCTGACTGGGGAAAATATGTTTTCAGGGCCCTTAAAAGAAAACAAAATGTATTTGTGGGTTATTGTGCCTTTTATGCCCAAATGCCTATTTGTGCATTTGTGTTATTTGTGGACACAAACCTGCTTCATATCACTGGTGGTTGACGAAAGGCCTTTGTGACAAGCAGACATCGGACTTGTCAGTAAAAACAAACATCCCTCTAACCGAGCAGACCCAACATCTTCATTTCACTATATGTTCAAACACAAAAGACATGAACTGACACATCCACCCAGTCCGAATGAAAAGAGTTTAACGAGGCCGATACACTGAAGCTCCTTTCTCGCATTTTTCTACCATCCCCTCAATCCCCCGCGTGTCTCTATGGTGTCCGCAGCACAGGTGCAGCTGTCAGCCCAGCAGACAAATGGAGCGGGTTATCACATGAGACGTCGCGTCAAAGCCTGATCAAAGCTCCTCTGATCCGAGCGCCAGGAAACAATGACAAGCTGTGGAAGTGACTGCAGTGGGGTAAAGCCGGGCAAAGCATCACATTTGGGATGTTGTATCCATAGATACCGTACATACACACGAGTAAAAAGCAGATGAAATGTAGAAACGTGTTGATCCTCTGACAACCAGTTGTTGGGAGGTGATTTATGCTGTGGAGGCAGGGAGACAACTACTCCTCCAGATGGTGACAGCTCACCACCGCCACTGGAGCCTTCACTCCAGCTGCGCACCTCTGAGTCATAGCACAACAGCTCTGGAGAGTGTGTGTGTGTGTGTGTGTGTGTAAGATTTAGTGGGTGTGAGCATGTCTCTGTGCATGTGTGAGCCTCTCGGTTTGTGTATATGTGGCAAATTGTGAGTTTATACATGTAGATGCATACTTGCATGCCTTCATGCCTGTGTGTGTATGCATCTACACACTTGTGCACGAGTGTGTACCTGCATGTCTCTAATATGCTTTTGTGTGTGTGTGTGTGTGTGTGTGTGTGTGTGTGTATTTGTGTGCTGCGGCATCAGCTCTGCCCATTCAGTCCCCTTTCTCCCAGGAATGAAATAAACCAACAGTCTCCAGCATAAAAGTCAGAAAGGACAGTCATTAGCAACACATCTCGGGCCACGTCAGGTGTCCGCCGTCAAACCGCCAACACACAAATGCTCTCGCTCCCTCGCTGGCTCTCTTCTTCTTCCTTTAGCTGATCCTCACACTGCAGCAAAACCATAGATGGGGCTCGTTCGCATGGCGCTGCCTGCCACCCACTCGTGCCATGCTGACATTTGAGAGGAAGTCGGAGCATTGAAACGAAAGAGGAAGGGGAGGTGGTGGAGGAGGAGGAAGACATAAAAGTTGGGGAATGGGGAAAGAGGGAAAAGCAGGAAGCGTTTGGGGGGAAAGCTAGCCAGAGTAGTCAAAGACAGGAAAGAGGGAGAAGCCAAATTGGAGAGGCAAAACAAAGAGAGTGGGTGTGAAAATCATAATTTCTCTTCCTCCTTTCTCTCTTCTGCCCCGCCTGTTCTGCCTATCTGCTACTCCCTTTTCTGCCTTCCTGATTGCATCTACCTTGCAGATAGACTGGCTCTCAGGAAACGCTCTTATCACAGGCCCGGACCTCAGCATTAGAGCGGGGGGAACCCAGCTGGCTGACTCATCCAGCAGCAGCAGAGAAAAGAAGAGGCGAAGAAGACGCTCTTTCTGCCCCGCATGCCTTCAGATTAATAAGGTAGCCAACCTGCAGTAGTCACTCAGCCCAATGACATGTACAGCATGACTCAACCACCTCAGAGAAACAAACAACACTCATTTGAGGCCACTATCCTGTCAGTGAACGTGGGTTTATGCGTCTGCTGTTTCCCTGTCCAGCATTGATTAACTCGGGAGCAGACACCTAAGTAGTTACACACCAACTGCCGACATCATTAGCAGCAGCAGAGGATAATGACCCGCTGAACGGATTTCATGTGCCACTGATGGCACTCAGCACAGGGGAGTGTGTAATCACCAGAACAATCCCGAGAGGATTTTAGGATGAGCGGAAGAGGTGATGGAGGCCAGTTGAGCTCCAAATACAAACACAAAATGATACACAGTTGTGTTCTGCTGAAACGGGAAGAAAACAACCCAGTGAAGAAGAAGCAAGAAGACATTTGGAGACATTTAGCCTGGCTGTGTCCAAAGGTGACAAAATATGCCTGTCTTTCAAAAGTGTTTTAGATAAAAATGTGCAAGTTCAAGTTTGGAGCAGCAAAGATAACCCCCAAGCCAAACGAGCACTGACTCACTCAAACACACCAAGCACATTAAACACATGGACACAAGCAGATTCTGTCCTACAAAAAAACAGCATCAGCCTCCAGACAAGAAAATCATGTTACGGTGCCAGTAAATCCCACCGAGAGCTGTCCTAGCAAAGCCACTGAAACCTCGTCTTCTTCCGACCCAGAATCCACAACTCTGGCTGAAACCTCCAACCACTCAATTTTCAACTCAAAGGTTTGAAGTGTCCTGCCGATTACTGTGTGTTCAAAATCAGTGGTTCTGAATTGCTTTAGTATTTCAATTTTTTCCATAAAGTTGAGAGTTTAAAAGTCAAAATTCTGTGTTCTGTTTTTCATTCAGTCTCCTCATTTTTATAACTAAACAAAATATTATTTTTTTTACACAAAAATAAGGCCAGCAGTTGCCATCTTTAGAGCCAAAAGGAGATGGGACGAAGAAGCGCCAGCAGCTTTCAAAAGGGTTCAGCTCATTAAAAATAGAACAGACACAAACACACATATGTGCGCACACACATACACGTGGACACACACACACACACACACACACATGAAGGACACACCGCTCACTAATCACAACATACTGTTTACGAGTGGAGCTGGAATGGACAGGTGATTAGACACAACAAAGGAACCACCTCTGCAAATCTGCTAGCCTTCAGTGTTCTGCTCTGTGTTCCCATGTATCTTTATCTGTGTGTGTGTGTGTGTGTGTGTCTCCATACTGCAAGCATTTGCCTCACGCTCTTATGCACATATAGCAGGCGGCTCAGATGTACTTACCGGCCCATCTATGACTCTCAAGAGGAAGCCTAAAAAGGCTCAACTCGGGGACTCATGAATAGAGCTTTTACAAAAAAAGACACTATACTGGGAAAATATAGAAAGCAATACAGCACTTACAGCTTTCCAGCATAGTGCCATTAATGGAGCAGTGTATAAAAAAGTATAATGTGTAACAGGTGACCTCCAGTGTCGCATTATCACAGGCAAACAGAAACATTTATGTGTTTAATCTCCTTTAAATCTCCCTCACAGTTTGATTTGCTTCATTAGGAAGAGTCACTGTATTTTTACACTGAAATGGTTAATGTTAGTTGTTGAACGGATTAAACAAACAAGATATTACATGTTAATCAGTGAGTTTTGGAGGTGCTGACAGGTGCTGATTTGTTATGTTTGGACAAAGCCAGGCTAGCTGTTTTCATGTTTCATGCTAAGCTAAGCATCTATTGGAAGTAGCTTTATATTTAACGGACAGATACGAAAGAGTGTTGATCTAACTCTCAGCAAGAAGCCAATAAGTGCATTTCCCAAAATATCCTTTAATATGCTTTCACTTAAATCCACACATAATAAAATAGTCATTATTGCCACTTGTGATAATAGAGGCTGCTCTCACTTTAAATTTCGTGTGTCATGTGCTCTTATTTCCGGAAGGAACTGATTTAACACATATTTCGGATTACTATGTAAATGTTGAATGCAAAAAGTCAAATTGCCCAAAAAAATGTAGTTATGGCAGCTGTTATATGCAGTGAAGCCATTCAGCCATTTACACAGCTGACTGCTTCATCGACGCGGGGAATAAATCTGACCGCTGGTGCTGAAGAGGGCAAAGGAGAGGGGGAATAATGGGGTTGAGATTATAAAATACACTTAATGACCCCCAGAGGAGCTGTCAGTGCTTCACCACAGAGAGACACACCTAGACACACAGTGGGAGAAAGAGGCTGACTGTTCAGACCACAGAGGATAGACGAGAGCATTTAGTCTGTTAGACCAACACTGGCCACTTAAACCTCCAGCCTCTTCAGACCAGCCTCTCGCCCACACCACTTTCACACATATGAATGCCATTGCTTTTCTGCATCACCATCATCTGTAATAAAAAGTAATTATATGGGCACCGTTAGGTAGCGACTACCACCTGAACAGGTAAAGAAACATCTCCAGTCTGGCTCTGTTTAAAGGTAACAAGATGTGCACATCAGCACCTATAAAGCTCATTGATTAACCTGTATCTTGTTAGTTTGACCTGAAACCGAAGTGTTAAAACCACATGCATGCATCGGTCATGTGCTGAATTATTTCGTCTCTGCTGGTTGCCTGGTAAATTCACGATGAAAACAAAACTCAAGGAAGGCACCGTGACTTGCTGTTTTTACACTGTGTTTGTTGTGCAAATTAAAGAAACTAGATGTAACGTGTTAATTAATGAGCTTCAGAGTCGCTGGCAGTCAGATTTCACTACCTTGAGACAGAGCCAGGCTAGCTGCTTCCCCCTGTTTCCAGTCTTTATGCTAAGCTAAGGTAGCCGGCTGCTGAACCCCTGCTAAATTGATCTTGAGGAGAGGTTGCTTTCGTCAGTGACGATGGTGATGTGCAATGATTGTAAAGTGTAAAGCACCATTTGATACTGTGCGCCTTCTGCTATGTTGCTGATATTTAATCAACACTTTTACTTGCCTTTAAGTTCTGTGTAATAATGGTGGATTAAATGCAGAATACTGCAGATTACTCTATGTTTGATGAGATCACTGAAAACCCTCAAACTTTTGCTTCAACCCAAGGACGCAATTACATCATCACTCTTCCAGAGAGCAGCATTCAATTCTGGGATGTCAATCATCCTGCAACAGCAGCTGTCACTTCTTTTTTTTCTCGAGTGGTGCCAATCTAATTTTTCAAAATAAAACACTCCAAATTGTTTTCAGCTGTAGATTGACGTTTGACATTTGCTAGAATATTCTGACGACGCTTTAAAAACTCTATTTTTTTTTTTTTTAAAGCAGAAAATTTCCTCTGCTCTGCAACTGCGCGCTCCAAAGTGTCCCAGTGTAAAATTTACATCTCTATCTCTGCCACAGGGGCCCCGACACAGAAGCCCGGTCAAGAGAGGGACAGAACATGTGAAAGAGGAAGAGAGAGAGAGAGAGAGAGAGAGAGAGAGAGAGAGAAGGAAAGAGATTTCAGGACATTTCATCACTTAGACTGGAAGGCGTCTTGGAGATGAGGTGTGGGGGTGGAGGTGTTGGTGGGTGGGATGTGAAGGCGGGGTCAGACTCACAGGTAGATCCAGCTTCCTGTTTAACCTCACAACTTCTTCAGAGGCCGCAGGTGACCTTGTTTTCCATTCAGCAGAGAGCGCGGAGGAAAGGCTTGGGACTACCCCCTCTTATCTCGGCAGAGCTGCTATAATTCAATTAAAGCTGTGACACAGAGGTGAGGACAATTCATGTCTGATATTGGGAAAAAAACGCCCCGCCAGATTAATTACCCCTCATGGGCTGGTTAAACAGCTTTTAAACTGTAATCTGCCTGAAATCCAAATAACACCATCGGAAATCGAACACAAAAGGGGAAAGCTTGGGATCTGTTTCCATCTGTGCCGGATTAATAACAGTTCATTAGTAATAGTATCAATTACGGCGTGCCCACTGTAGGACAGTGAGGTAAAAAGGGAGGGAGAGGGAGAGGGGGGAGAAACTGCAAAATAAATAAATAAAAGCAGATCCTCTCCTGCGCCTCGTCATGTTTGCTTTGCTGCTTTGATTCCCGTGTAATGCAACTTTAATCAGAAAAGTGGGTGAGCGCTTGTAATTTTGTAATGAGCTCATCAAAATCGGTTTATTCAGGCATGTGAAGGCATCACTTCAGTTATCTTCAGGCTCTGTGTGAGCATTTGACACCACCAGGCTTGTTTAAACGCATGAAAATCATTCATTAGAATGAACTATTGCTCAGTTGTTCACGAGGAAACAGCAGCACCATCATGCAGAGTAATATATCAGTGTTATAGCTGCATTCCGACAGGTGACTGTCTGAAATCATGCAGAAGCAGATTAATTAGAGTCGTGGGTGGACGTTTTTTTACTACCTTAACACATAATTAGAAAAAGCCTCTTGATTGATCCCTTAAAGAAACTGATTTTACGGTAACGCCACATACACTGCAGTAAATTTCCTGCCAAGAGATCCTCTGCACACAACCCCCAAAAAAAGAAAAAGAAAAAACAACCTTTTATCTTTGACAAACTATCAGAAAAGCAGATCATTTTCCTAACAGCACTGCATCAACACTCAGAGAGCACAAACTGAGAGTGTGAGTGCAGCCACATCACATGCAGACGAGCACACTCACACACACACACACACACACACACACACATATTCATGCAGACAACCAAGCCAACGTTGTAATCCAAATCAAAGATGTAAACGGTGAAGCAGTACCTTCCGCTCGCGCAGAGCTTCATCCTGGAGACCGAGAGATAAAATCCTGCTGCCTGAGCCTCG
Source organism: Nannoperca obscura (assembly GCA_036024295.1). Lineage (NCBI taxonomy): Eukaryota > Metazoa > Chordata > Actinopteri > Centrarchiformes > Percichthyidae > Nannoperca > Nannoperca obscura. Next base: position 26,205 of record JAVQJL010083665.1, read on the forward strand.
CCGGGAGAATGGAGAAACCCCCCCTCCTGTATGCTATCTGGATTGGCTTACCCAGCTCTCCCTTAAAGCTCAGAGAAACCCCACCACATGCACACCACCCCACCACCACCACCACCGCTGCCGCCGCCGCCTCCAACACCACCACGCCACTCCAACAGCAGCAGCAGTAGCAGCAGCTGCAGCTGAGCCGGGAGGGAAGACAGAGGGAGCGAGGGAGAGAGACTGTGCATGAGTGGAAAGACAGAAGAGGAAGAGTGGGAGGGCAGCAGCTTAAAGGAAGAAGACAGGGAGAGCGCGGGGGCGTGATGATAGAGTGCTGAAAGATATGTGCAGAGAGAGAGATGGAGAGAGAGAGAGAGAGAGAGAGAGGGAGAGAGGAAGAGAGAGAGGGAGAAGCTTACCTGATAGTGTCTATGTCGTTCATCTCTTCATCAGGCACCTAAAGGGAATGATAGCGTGTTAGTGGAGAGGACCCGTCAAACTGGCCCAGGAGCTGCCAAGTGGAGCATCGCTGCAGCACGCACGCTCATCAGAACAAGAAGCCAGAACATACATATTCAGCAGGCACGCTCTCCGTTTTCCCTCTGTTTTTGTTTATGTTTCGTCCCCCCCCCCCCATCCTTCCCTCCTCCCTCATTCGCTCTCCTCTCCCTCCACCCCACGCAACGCTGACTGTCTACGTCTGCGCTTACTCGAGGTGAGAAGAGAACAATCACATCATGCCACAAGTGTGAGGGGAGAGAGTGAGAGAGAGGGGGAGAAGGGTGGGGAGGGAGGGAGAGAGGGAGAGAGGAAACCTCCATTGCACCCAGACGGCAGATACATGGCAAGCCCCCCCCCCCGCCCCCCCATGAGGGATACTGGCAGTAACTCAATATCCCTGTTGAGGTGCTGAATTGGGGGGAGCAAAGACAAAGAGCGAGGAGAGAGGATGTGGAAAGAGATGGAGAGAGGAGGGAGGGACGAAGCGAGGTGAGGGGGGGGGGGGGGTTGGAACAGGTGGTTCAATCTGTTGAATATTACATCTCAAGTCCCAGGCTGTAAGAGAATACATTTTATACATGCTGTATATACTGCTGGCCCTATTTCTAAAGGCAATGAATTATGCACCATCTTGAGAATACCCCCCCCATCTCCTCATCTTCATTCAGTTTCAGGGTGCAGGCCTGATCGAGTGTGGCGTCCGTGCTGCCGTGTCGCCTGGCCGCATGGTTTGGCGAATGCCGGAAAAGGCTTAATGCATCAGCAGCTAGGGGAGGGAGAACCTGCGTGTTCACTTCACGTTCATCAACGAGGAGATTGGTCGATCTCCAGGGTCAGTGGGAAACGTAACCGAGCCAGACTACCGGGACAAGCACGAGCTTTAAAAGCCCTCTTCAGCAGAAGGCCGTGTGCGTGTGAAGAATGTTTCCGTTACCGCGCTCGCACAAGTACAAGGACTCGTGTGAGGAGCTGAAACTTTGCGTGACACACACACACACACACACAGAGGCACACTACACTGAGATGAACACCAACTGGCTTACATGCCTGCCTCTCAGCCCCCACACCACCCACCTTCTTTCAAACAGTTGCTAAGGTGACGGCAAAGGCTGAATTTTAATCAGACAATAAATTAAGGCAATGTGATCTTCTCCTTTATTATTAAATGACAGCCGTGACACTCTCGGAGATCTGTCAAGTAGGTTTTGGGACACTGACAGAAGTCCTGGTGAACAGTGCGCTCACTTGTTCAGAGATGCTTCACACTGTCCAGGGAATGCAAAACAGGGTGATATTCAAGCCAAATAATAAGATTTGAGGCTTTTTAGTAATTGAAATAATACATTTTGGAATGAGAGGAGGATGACCAGCTGGATTATCATCTACCAATAGGATGAACATCATGTTGAGACTGCAAATACACTCACTTTTGATGTAGTACTTGCTAATTGAGCCTTCAGGCCTTGTTTTTTGCTGTGACGTGAACTCTGCTGCCACAAGTCTGGGGAAACCACCGGTTGCTAATCCTGAAGAAAAACAGCTGTTTAAACAGGTTCTCTGCATCCACGGCCATTTTAGCAAGGTTGCGCCTCAAGCTGGGTAAGTGATGGATGTCAGACAATAAACGCTGGTGAGTGGGCTGACTCAGTAAACGACTGCATTGTTCAGTTCAGATTGTGTGGAGGAGCTGCTGATGGGTAGAATGCTAATGAGCACACCCATTAAAGCCCGTTTGCTGGTCAGCATGAAGCGCCGCTCCTGTGTACGCTCACATCACACATCATCATCATCATCATCATCATCCATCCATCTGAACTTGTGGATCAGCTGAGTGTCAGCTTGGATCAGCAGAATAACTTACACGCCAAATTTTTTAATTCATGTTTTATACATAAACGTAGATTTTAAAAGGTTACTTCAAATGATCTGAGACGCTTCTTTAAAGCTGCAACAACTAAACACCGTCATATCATCACCCTTTAAGTTAATATGGTGAAGCTGTTCGCAAAGTGTTGCCTATTTTCACACCCAGCACATGCGGAGCGACATTGGCATTCAGCTGGAGTCGTTTTTTCCAGCTACCCGACAAATTGAACTCTCCCTTTAGCTCCAGTCTCTTTTGTACTCTTTAGCTGCTAAATGCTCCACCGGGTTCAACAGTTGGTCCCTAACTGTGTCTGTCTGCTGTTTGGTGCTGAGCAGGCAGTGTGCAGTGGGTTTTTAGAGCTCCCCACCCCCCCAAAAAAAACACAACACTGACGAGAGCAGTGAGTGAACTAAAACCGTCAAGTTTGATTATAGCGGCTTTAAATCTTAAATAATAATTATAATCAATATTTGAATACACTTCTAACAAAAGATCAAACGGAAATGTGTATGTGAAAGGGGTCATAGTGTTTGTTTCCCCTACCTCAAAGTATATGAAGTAACACACCCTTTTCTTTTCTTTTGTCATTTCTTACAGTGTGTATACAATATATACATGAGCGTGTGTACACATGTCTACAAGTATAAGGGGGGATAAAGGCATGAGTGTCCATGTGTACATATCACCACACGTCTACCGTATTTGTTTTGTGTATTTGTATGTATTTCTTGTGAGACATGAACACGAGCAGATTGTAAAAAACGTTTCCCTCCAATAAAGACTATGTTTCTTTCATATTCTTTAAATATTTATATCATTTTTTTTGTTTTAAAAAAAAAAAGAAAAGTTAAAATCTTAATTAAAACATTAGACATCTTGACAACTTGTGTAACTTTGTGACTTGCCCATCCCCTCCTGTACCTCTTTACTCTCTTACTATGAATAATAGAGCAGAAGAAAAATCAAGAACAGCTCACTCAAATTATCCAAACACTTGCTTTATTCAGACATCACTTCCAATCATAACATATGTTCCGAGGCCTGGCTTTGATTAAACGCTGGGATGACTCTCATCACTCACCATGTTGATGCCCCTGGGCGGAGAGGCAGAGCTGTAGGGGTATTTGGAGAAGTTGCAGTGAAACTCCGGAAGGGGACTCTTCATCCGAAACCCTTGACAGAACTGTGGAGGAGGAGGAATCACGTGTTTCTCGTCTGTCTCCGGCGGTGTCTCTTGTTTTATCTCCGGGTCCTGTTCCTCGTCATCCCTCCTCACAGTGTCAATGTCTGTCTCCAGATAGGTTTTCTGTGCCGGGCCAAGGGGAGTGCGCTCCTCTTGGGTCTTCTTCTGCTCGAGCAAACAGCCCAGCTGTTGGGCTGTTGAGCGGGGCAGCCTGGGGCTCCACTCTGTTACCTCTTGAATGTTGTCTTCAGGCTGAGCTGTGCTCGTAGTGCTGAAGCTGCAGGGCCAGACCGGTTTCCCAAATGCCTGCAGGCTGTTTGGTTCAAGTACGTTGGATGTTACCTCATCCAGGAACTGCGAAAACTTCACTTTGGCTTTGACCTTCTCATCAAGCAGCCACTGCGGTTGAACACTTTTAGCGCTGGCATGGGTCTGTGCGGAGCCCCTCCCCGGGCACAGCTCACCCCTCTCTGGCCAAGCGTGGAGTTTGTTGCGGTTGCTGCCTCCTCCCCGCTCCGCCTGTGGATGGGCTCTGCCATGAGGCCCCCTGGAAGGACATCCTGCAAGCTTCCCCCACCTTCTCTCCTCTCTCAGTCGAGCATGAAACGCCCGTTGGCTTTGCTTCTTGATAGAGCTGTGCAGGAGGCAGGTTACCCCCGAGCTCCAGCTGTGCAGGCTGCCCGTGCCCTCACTGCTCCTCCTGCTGCCTCCCGGGCTGCTGCTGGGGACACTGGGGCTGGACGAGGACTGGTTAAATGGGGGGCCTATCAGCTCCTCCAGCCACACCTGATCGCCATTAAACACGGGGCAGGAAGCTCTAGAGGAAGCCCAAAATTTTGGCAATGGCTGGCCCTGCTTTGCTCGCACGCAGGCAGTGCTGCTCGACCCGTCCATCGGCTCGACTCCTGCCTGTGTGAATGTGTTCTTTCACTAATTGTTGCAATAGGCAGATGATCCATGGTCCAGTGGACAGCTCCGATTTTAAAGAGTTCTTCCCCAATCCTGCCTCATTATTGTGCAATCCTGACCTAGAAGAGATCTAATACATTTCACTCTAGGCTGAACAGATGGCCTCCTTTAGTGCCAGGATAACCCCCTGCTATGTCAGGCAAGGACATCCACGACTTAAAATTTAATGCAGAGAAGAAAGGAGACATATTAGGTCAGTCTAACACAATATTTGCCTACAAAACCCATAATATCTTATTATGCTGAGACGTTCTGAGGCCAAAGTCAGTGAAAAGCACGTCTCCTCTGTTGTTAATCTGCAGAAGCTTCAGGTTTGGGTTTAATGAGGGAATATTAGCACAATCCTAGCAAGTGTCTTTGCTAGTTGAGCAGAGCTTACTCCGAGGGTGGTGTTCTTAATTAGACCGTCTATTGATAGCAGAGCAGACAAAGCTTTTTCAGCTTTTTCCAGGTCACCGGTGGCAGAAGAGCATTGATCCAACAGAGCACATGGCAACTGACACACAGACTAATGGACGGACTTGTCGAGTAATGGATTACGTTAACCTTATCAATATCTCTCATTAACAAAACAGAGGTGCTTGTGAACGAACTCTAAGATGCATTATGTGTGTGAAATGGAAAGAGACTTCCTTTTGTGGAATAATGGCTACGAACTTACAAATTCTAATGAATGCGACTTAAATACAAATATTTTAATCTCTATAATGTGATAAATGTTATTTTATAATTAGCTTCTTGCAGAGAGTTAGATGAAGGATTGATACCACTTTAATGTCTGTGCATTAAGTGCAGAGCAGGATATCTCTTGCCCCCTGCTTCCAGTATTAAATATAGTGTAATTCAAGTTGTATTCATTTATATCTGTATATGTTTGTACTGATAATTCCACATTTTAAAGTCTCTTTCTATTGAAAACATACAGCATATCTTACTATTTTTATGATATGCATATACTGTATGTGCTGATATGCAATCTGTGTCATGAAGACAGCTTTTACATACTGAACCGTGTATTCACATGGGCATACTGTAGCTCTCATGTTCATCAATATTCAGGTGGTTACATAACTGCATCGATAACACCTCTCTTAGTCTGTACATGAGAGTTTGCGAGTGGCAGCAGTTCGACAGAAATGAAATGCAATATACCATGCTGAGCCGGGTGAAGTCTCCTTAATGTAAAACCCCAGTCTCACCCTTTTATAGAATCTGAACTGAAAAAAGAGCTCATTAGTCTGCTGGAACTTGCAACAGGAGAAACCACCAAGTGCAGAATCCAGCATCGTGGTCTTCTTCACTTTGCTGTGTGTGATGATGCACGATAGTTTTCCTGCCGCTTTACTCTTGGCTGCAAAGATTTCTTTGCTAAGTCTTTAATATTTCAAGACATCGTGATCTAATTTCATGTCTGATCATAAGACCACGGAGGAGAGCATCAATTTGTCCCACCTATACAGTGTTTCCCCAAGTCTTTCACTTGGACCAGACAGGAATAATATACTGTATGGCGCATCTTGTCATGCAGGAGCCAGACTGCTTCAGTCTCCAGGGGTATCATTAGCGAAGCATCCGATATGTAGGGTTTTAGCCATGACTGGGTGGCCTGCTGTGCGCATGCGTTCCTCCATACTTTAGCCCCACACCCTGCCTGCTGCCACAGCCCAGCCGGCTCACAGGACACCCCAGAGACCACCCTGCCGGGTACTAGGGACGAGCACCAAGCCTCCAGCACACAGACATATGTCTGTATCATTTTCTCTCCGCTCCATCCCTTTTTCCTCTCTCTTTAGGCCCTCTCCATTGTGCCGCCATTTTTCACCATTTTCAGACTTTATGACAGTCTCCGGCCTTTTCTATGATGAATGTCTTTAATAATCTCTTTTCAATCTCAGGAGGAGGAGAGGGGTGGGAGCCAATTTAGAATTATCGCCCTGACGGGAGAGACTGTCAGCCCATGGCTGCCCAGAGGTAATGGCGCTGAAATGGATTCCTGCTACAACCGCAGAGGTGGAGATAATTGGTGATACTCTGCTTTTCCCTCGCTGGCTACCTGTGTCACTGCCTGGCAGGGCTGAGCCTCTGTAGGGGCCACATTCTGCGTCCCTTACTAGCAGACTAAATGCAACAGCTGACCAGCTCCGACCATGAAAAAGTCCGGCCTTGTGCCGCTCAGCTGTTACTATGGCAGTGTGTTTTGTCACCGCTCGGACTGCCCTTCTGATCGGATCAGAGTGCTGCTCTCCCACATGTCCACACAGTCTCATGCCAAACACTGCTTGGACAGGAGGTCAGTTTGATGCTTCTCGAAAGGACAAGAGCCAGTTTAACTTGTGGCTGAATTACAACAAACATATATTCAAGATAGTAGTGACAAAGAGGACAAATAAATCTAAAACGCTGAAAGAAAAAGTAATCTCCTGGTCTTTTAAAGCAACAGGCAAAGTAGCGATTGACTTCAGATAGTTTGAAGCATTTTCAGAGAATCACTCAAACCCGTTGCCATGTTTAGGTCCACATATTGGATATCTGGGTACAGAGCTAACTAACTGTCTTATATTTTAGCCTGTCAATAATGGTTAACAGGAACAGGTGCACGTGTGAAAAGCCAAGATCAAGAAACAGCGTGTCATCCGTTGTGGCATCAGTAATCCATGTCATGCAGAGACACTTGTCAATGCCTCCGGACCTGTGAGGTGGCTTTCAAAGAGCCACACTGTGCAATCAAATGAGAATGGGCCAAATTGAATAAGGGCCAGCTCATTCTGGTGGTGTAGAGATAGGTTTCCTGGGATCCCTGCAGAACACACAGCAAGGTCTGCAATAACATCAGTCAGACAGCAATTACAGAAGCACAAAATGCATACCACAAAGGCGATAAGCATCTGCTTCAAACATGAAGCACAGACAAAACCAGTTTGTAGTTCAGCATCCACCAGCAGCTCTACGCTGGATCAAAGACTTCAGGAATAGTAGTCTCTTAATCTATAGCTTTCATTCTCGTGGGTTCGGAGCGGAACTACCCTGCATGGTATTTCTATAAGGATGTGCTACTGGGGAGGGGGACCAGCTGACCCCAATACATGTCATTATCATACCACAGTTTACTGTCAACAGAGCCTGTCATATCACTGTGTGTGTGTGTGTGTGTGTGTGTGTGTGTGTGTGTGTGTGCTCCACCAACTCGCTCCAACTTAGTCGCACAGCAAATGGTGACTGTGGCATCGTGCAGCAGATTTTGAGAGTTGCTGTCGCGGGTGTTGATGGACTTCGCTGTTGAACAGATGAAGAAAAGAGCGCCACCTGCACAAACCCCAACTTCATCAACAGAAACTCAACAGTAGAAGATGTGGTGGTAGTCATTTTTGGGAAGTCTAGTCCAAAAAGTGCAGAAAGTACAACAAAAAAACTCATGGATCGCCATCCTTAAATTCGAATTAGTAATGTACATTCAGTAAATCTTGGAGACTGTTATTTGTGGGGCTGTTGAACTGTGTTGCGTTATTATTTTGTCCAATAACAGTTTAAACAATGTGAGCATGCTAATATGCTCACAGTAACAATGCTAACAATGCTGATGTCTGGCAGGTATGTTCACCATGTTCACCCTCTAAGTTAGCATATTAGCAAGCTAACACGATTAGCACTAAACACAAGTACAGCCGAAGCTGAGTTAGAAATGTAATAATCAGTTAGTTAGAAACCAAAGGGCACATTACAACCTTGGCCAGATGATGGCACTAGATGGAAAGTTAAGGGAGTTATTACAATTTATTGTGAGTCTCAAATTTACCAAAGAAATGTCAACTTTATGGTGACGCTAGAGGAAAAGCCAGAGGATCCCCAAAGTCTTAAGGCTTCATCCTCTGAGCACAATGGATGTCTGTATAAAATGTAATGGCCATCCATCCAATAGCTGTTGAGATATTTCTGTCTGGATCAAAGGTGTGGGCCGACAAACGTGGCATGGATAAAAACAACTTGATTCTAGCCTGCACTCGTGAACAAAACGTCTGTGCATCTGTGTGCACAGCTACAGTTTATGAAATAGATATCAATCATCTCATATTTAATGAATGTTCCCAGGATATCCAGTATGTAGACATGAAGGCAGCACCCACTGTATAAATTAATACATTACTACAAAACATCTACCTACAAGTCTCAGGCCATCAACCAAGAAAAACATATTTAGAGCAAATTGCTTGTCAAGAAGATAAATGCAGCAGCATTTCCACGCATTTTTTGGTAACTTTTCTTGTGACCTCCTCACACACACACACACACACACACACACACACACACACACACACACACACACACACACAGAACAGTTGCCAATTATAGTAACTGTGTGATGAGGTTTCTCATACTGAGCCCCATGCTACCTTTGTCTCTAATCCTTTGTTATTAATTATATCTTCAACAAGCCTACACAGTTCTTGTGGTGTCAGCACTGAGTATCCATGGCAACAGCCGGTTGGTCCCAGCTCTCAGGGATGCACACACACACACACACACACACACACACACACACACACACACACACACACTCTGCTTCCTGACAAAATCGTGCCTCGCTGCAAAGATGCTCTACTGACAACATGAAAAACTAAACTGCAGAAAAATATAATAAAAATAATAAATCCTGTCCCCCCTGAGTTTTGAGTTTTAGGTATCACAAGCTTCTCCTCTTTATAGTCTGCAAGAAACATATTTATTTCCATTACCATAGTGACCAAATTGGTAAAGATGCCTGTTGCTAAATTCAAACATTGCACCAAATGAAATAGGATTAATAAAGCAGACAGTCACTAAAGATCTGCCCCTTGTGTACTCAGTATGAACTGTACAGTACGTTTACTCAAGTACTGTACTTAAATACAAATTTGAGATTCTTTACATTTATTGTATATTTCCATTTTATCATGTTATACTATTCTATTCTACTCCACTAAAAAGGTTGATATTGTATGTTTGACACCACTTGCCTACATTTATGAATAGTTATTAATAAATAAATGATATATAAATGTTAAAACAAGCTCCTTCTCATCGAACTACAAGATTAAATGCTTACAATTACTGCAACAATAATTACAATCCAATAATATATTTTATACAATAATACTTTTCTGCATTGAGTACTTTTTTGCTAATAATACTTTAATACCAGAGGGACCTGCGCTGGACTCAAATGACGTCACTTGAGTCAGCGTAGGTTGGGAAGACCTCTGGAACCCGCTCTCATCTCTGCTTGAGGCTAGCGGTTTGAGGCTACATTAGCCGCTACTTGCACAACACACCTGAATCTCTGAGCCAACCGTTGGCGGTCGAGTTGCATAGTGGGTAATGTAGGCACCAGGTTTTGACGAGTAAGAAGAACGCGTGGAATAAAAAAGTATGATATCTCCGGTTCTGGTGTATCTGTATTTTAATTATCGTGAGTCTGACAATGTTATAAGAGTGCAATAATAAACTGATGGATAACTCCTAAAGTAAGACATTTAATGTAATGGAGTACAATGTGAAGTACTTCCCCCACCACTAACCTCTGTTAAAACATATAAAGAAACTCTTCCTTTAAAAAAGATTATTTTCTACCTTATATGGGGTTGCTATTTTAGTTGAAGAAGCCTCAGATATTTTTTATATATCTGGAACAGCAGGATATCTCATTAACTTCCAATCAGGCTTATAATGGTAGTTTACTGAAGGCAGAGTCTTTAGCATTTTGTTGTTCTTGCTGTGCTTAGCAGAGATATTTTGGTACTCGGAAAAATGGGTCGAGTGGGAGCTCAATTATACATATATAAATAAAAGAGAAAATATACCTCAAAGCACTAGTACTATATGCTTTAGAAAATGTATAGGCCTACACAAAAAGTGGGCTTTCTTTGGTTGTTCCTTCTGTAAAATCCCAATCTAGTTAGACAGGAGCTCCCTCTTGTGGCTCCTTTCGCCATGTGCATGTGAAAGGAGAGTGGAGGAACTTGTCAGACACTGAGGGGACATTGAGGTTTAATGACAGGACAGATCTGCACAATGATACGTTGCTGACGTTTGATCTCAGCTGGTTTACTTAGACAAGGACATGGAGAGTGCCGTTACAGCCGGAGGGCTGTGTGTCTGTGTTGTTGTTGTGCTCTCTCTCTCTCCCTGTTTCTGCAGGTACCATCCTGCTCCTCCTGCAGTGGGTGATTGTGCACGGCTGGTTCTCACGTTCTCACCCGGGGCAGGTGCACAAGGGCTGGGAGAGGAGATGCAGACGGGGTAACAAGTGCAAAGAGTGTTTAAAGCATCAATGTGAATAATTTCAGCTAAAAAGCACCATCTACTGCTGAGATGCACAACATACTGGTGGTGGACATACTGTAGTCCTCCGATCCTTTAGAAATATCAAGTAAAAGTCCTGCATTCAGAATTCTAATCGATTAAAGTACAGCATAATCAGCAATAATATCTAAAAATACATTATTAGATTGTAATTCTGGTGCATCAATACACATTTTGCTGTTGTAGCTGGTTAAATGTAGCTAATTGTGACTATTTTATACACAGCTTGTTTAATTTTAAACATGAATTAAATGTATTTTTATAAACTCATCACATTTTTTTAAATGTCAAATCTAGTAAATGTCATACAAAAGTAGTGGAGTAGAAAGTAGAAAAGTTCCCTCTGAGGTGCAGTGGAGTAGAAGTATAAAGTAGCATAAAATGGAAATACAAATACCTAAAAAAATAACCTAAAAATAGGCAAAGATGAGACGACGGAGTTCCTCCACATTTCTTTATTAATCCAACAACTCCATCTGCACTCTATAAACTGCAGAGTACAATTAATCAGTGCGAAACACCACATGATCTGACACTGAGACGTCACCAGGAGACTTACAAACATGTGAGTGTACCTGTAACCCTGTACCATATTGCATATGTTTACAATATGAACTACAATCTGCAAACGTAATGCAGTAAATATATATAGAGTCAATCCTATATAAAAACACAATAACATGACAGAAAAGTGTAGTTACAGTGGACAGCCTGATAACCAGATAGTTTAAAACCGTAAATAACTCACATAAGTATAAAAGTTTGAGGAAAAATATAAAGCGTTTATGTGCGCATAAACAGCAAAGACATTAACAAAGAAAGACAGCATCAGTGTTCCCTGTAAACTTAGACATTCTCTGATAAATGTCCCGTTAAAACTAACAGCTGATATTAATATGCATTAATATATTAAATTAAATGTGCAAAATGAATGCCAGACCTAAAAAAAAAAGTTTTTGTTTTTAAGTCTATGAAGGATCCAATGCAGAAACAACAACTACTACAGCAGATTCTCCTGCCCTGGTCATATAAAAACTGCCAGGGTCCAATAGCCAAATACCAAGTTAAATAAAATAGATGTGTGTTTATTGTATAAAAGTGTAAAGAATATGACATAAAATAGTTACAAGGCACTGATAGGTTCTGAACCTGGTGTTTCTCTAGTTTAAGGCACCTTTTGTAACCTTTGAAAGTACATTTACCCAACAGGAGAAAATGTTTCATAAAACCCCAAAACTAAGAAACTTTATAGACTACGTTACCAATGAATTACCCAAATCCTCAAAACATTGCTGGTGTTTTTTTACATCTTTTTTTTCTCAACACAATATTTAATTTAAGAGCAAACCTCTTTATATGCAGGTGACAGCGTAGTGCATACTTAACATTTGAACCATTCTTAGGTTACTCCTTTTTTGCCGGCTGCTCGATGGGTTTCCCCTTGTGGTACTTCTGTCCGATCCCATAGGGGACGTGTGCCGATATGGTTCCCATTTCGTTGGCCCCCTCAATGTGGAACATCTGGTCGTCAAAGAAGATGTGTGGTTTTATTTTCTGCAGCAGGGGCCCTTTGGGAGCCCCGGCCAGGAAGAGGGCCTCGTCGATCTCCAGGCCCCAGCTGCGGAGGGTCTTCAGGACGCGAGCCCCGGAGCTGGCGGCGCTGCGGGCCGTGACCAGGAAGGTTCGGATGGGACACTTCATACGCTCGTCCTTGGCGTAGAATTTTCTTTGGAGCTTCCCCAGAGCCTCCAGGAAACACTTTAAGGGGCCCTGAAAGAGCCAAAGAACCCAAGTTCATTTCAAACGTTCTGAAATAAGGAACACGGGGACAGAGTGAAGGAAACTGCAGAGGGCATGTCCTATTACCACATATGTATTCAAGTAATAACCTGTTTTCTTTAACCAGCACTTATTAGCACTGTATATTTGTGCAAATAAATTAAAAAACTAATATCTGGTAACAGATTAGTACTCCAGCATTGCACTCCTATAAAGCTGCCGGACTGACGATGAACAGTTTTGAAGACAGTATTTCACACTTCCTGCTTTCTGCCTACGTTACCCACAATGCAACCAGCTGACACTTTGGTCAGATATTAAAAGAGAAAACTGTCAACAATCCAAATAATCTATATGTATATGTATATGTATGTGTATATGTATATATATTTCTATTTTTATGAAGATCTACAGAATATTCTGGATATAGTCAGTACATAGAAACAGCCGTCTGTTACCTGAGCGAGAGGTTTGTTCTCGAACTCCTTCTCGTGCTTGAAGAAGGTGTCCAGGCCGTGTTGCTTCACAATGATCTCGGACTCGTCTGAGAAGAGGACGGCGTCGCCATCAAACGCCACTCTCAGCTGAGTGTTGCTCAGCTGAGTCTCCTTGTGCAGCGTGAACATTGTGGCTGCGGCGATCCCTGAAGGAAGGGAGGGTTAAAAATATGCTTTGACGGAAAGTGTGCATCCATCGCTTTGTGTTTCACAGAGTCCAACATTTGATACCAGGCACCTTTAACTTCCTGTTATTAACAATGTTTTAACCGCCGTTGCACATGCCAGGTCTGTGCAAAAGCCTGTTCTGATCACCCGCTTCATTATAAACAAGCCTGGAGCCTTTAGGAGGTGGAATACATGAAGTGCCTATTACACGCAGACTCACATGGCAGCATAGGTGAGCAACAGAACACACTTCCTATCTACATGGTTGCTCAGACGCAAGGACAGACACTACATTTATTTGAAAGATTTGCAGGCATGCAGGCGATGTATTGCCTGGTCTGAAGATTTTGTTGCTATTCGTATTAGCTTTACTGGACACCTGGCATTATTGAGGCAGCGTTAGCATGCATCGTGTGCGGGCACAAATGTGGGCATCTGTTATTTTGAGATGCTCAAAGTGGATCATTTTCAGTATCAATTCAGCTTTAGGTTATTTTTTATTAATTTATTAATCATTTAGCTATTAAAAATGTCAAATAAATAGAAACACTTCCCATCACAATTTCCCAGAGTGTATTCGGACGACACGGGAGCCATGAATCCCCCGCCGTCTTCCAGCCGCTCCTTCTTGCAGCACAGTGTGAGCGTCGAGTGAGTCACACGCACAAAATCAACTACACTAAATATCAGTGTAGTACAAACGCACCCCGAGGCCGCTGAAAGTAACTGATGTATTCATGTATTTATTAAGCAAAAACAAAAAGAACGGTTTCATGTGACAGACATCAGTCGTAATCTGACTCACCTTCCTCGATGGCCTCGGTGACTTTCTCTGAGTCCTTGGAGAGGTAAAGGTTTGTCATGTAGGCTTTCAGGTAGTCTGTAGGACTTTTCCCTCCTGTCATACAGAATCTCTCTATGGTCAAATCTGAAAGCGTAAAAGCAAGGAGATGTGTGAAGAAAGAAATCCCATTCTAATTATAACTAAAGCCGCTGCTGCTGTTGTTATGGCTCTTATTATTAGTATTACTATTATTATACTGCTGTTAGTATTATTTTTATTAATATTAACATCAATATCATTACCACAACTATTACTTTACATCTCTGTTCGATCAACAGCGTGTAGGTTTAGGACGCGGCGTACCGTAGTGGTTAATGCTGTTTATGAGGCGCACTCCAACTTGGGCATGGTTGTTAGTCATTAGGACGATGTCGAACAGCTCCTCGCTGTCCGGGTAGAGCTCCCTCAGTCGAGAGTTGACGTTCATCAGCGCCTGCGCGACAGGACAGGTCGTTGTGTCAGAGCGTTCGACAAGAGGTTACAACACAAACGTTACAACACTGTGCCGCAGCTTTCTGTCAGTTCAGTCGTACAGTTTTAAAAAGATGGCACAACAACGAGGCACTAAAACAACACCGAAACAAAGGACAGCGCTTCATAAACCACAAAAGATCAGGATCTCAGATATACCGATATCAGCGTATACAAGTGCCGATGAGCAGCGAGATATTACAGAATAGAAAACGTCAGCAGTATCTTTGAGATAGTTTAGAAACTGTGATGCCATGACTTCTTTGAGGGATCTTTATTAAAACAATGTTTGTGTTGTGTTTAAATAATATCTGGTGAAATGTCAAATTCAGGTGACCAGATTTTTCAAACTATGGATATCTGCCTAAAAGCAAATCCAGTATGTAATGTTAAATATCTTTAAAGTTGGTTAGGTACACCTTGGCTAAAATCAACCCAAAGTAATATAATACTACTTCCACGAAGGTTATAATGTTTAAAGAGGTGAATTTTTATGGTCTTTATATAGGCTGTAGTTTGTAGTGCTTGTATTGAATTATGCCTCGAAGTGTACCACATATTTTGTCTATATCAGTGAGGTTAGGCTGAATATTAGAAACACCTCTCATTGTATCCCAATTTAATTCAACAGCTCCACAAATTACAGCCTCGGAAATGACCATAAAGTTGAATAAACAAACTAAAAAACAGTGTCAACAAGAACTGGCCAGTATAACCTTAATGAAGGTAGGATTTATTACAGGACTGTTGTATTAGAGTGAACTATATATAGTTAGGTGAAGACTGCTGTGCGATTTCATGACTCGTATGACAGAATTACAAGATGCAGCAGTTTTAAAGGCAAAGAGGGGCTTTAACAACAAGCTATGGACAGGGATTTCCCTTATTTTGTTCTGGAAGTGCACATATTTGGCATATAAAGCGTGAATTAGTGTTTAAACAGGGGATCCATAGTACAACGAGGAACCTCCATCATAACAGAAGGAAGACACGACTTCCTTATATACAACATTTAAACAATGAATGAATGAATGCAGGAGAGAAATTGAGTCTGTTATTAGTAAGTAACCGTTTTATGAGCATACTGGATCTGACTGTGCTAAAAAGCTGCCTTTACAGGACTTACTGTGCCCTGGGGAGAAAACATAGCTCAGCCCAGAAACCAGGCTGCAGATGTGGGTGCAGGGGTGGAAACTGGGAACCAATGCAGTCCAAAGCATTACCGGAGAACACAGACACATTTCAGGGACCACACCCTGGAGTCTTGGTCGGCTCGGGCGTACCTTGACGAAAGGGAAAGCCACTCCTGGTTCCATGGGCTCGTTTTCACGCTCCACCTGATAGGCTACATACTTCTCCACACCGTCTTCCTCGTAGATCTTCCTCTCTGCAGCCATGTCGAAGAGGGCGCGCGAGGAGACGGCGATGGTGACAGCATACTGGGGTTTGGGCTGCGAGCGGACGCAAAGGCGGTAAAAGCATTAAACGTTGTTTTTTTTAAGGCTCGTTTAGCACCTGTAAAGCCACGCACGGTGTGCGAGAAAGCATGTGTGGCTAACACACGCGGTTATAGCGACAGACTTTTCCAACAAAATACTCACAGGTCTCGGTTTGTTTGATTTGAGGTTGTCAAAAAACTGTTTGGCCGCAGCCCAGTCTTTCTCCTCCCCGCTGTTTTCAGCTACAGCAGAATCGTTGGGCTTCACGACACTCATTTTTTATTTATTTTTAATAAACTTGTGACTGTCCTGAGGCCTTAACAAACCACGAATAAAGATGAGGAAGATGCAGCGAGTCAACTTTTTCCGGAAACATTCGATGACAAAGTCTGGTGGGCGTGTCCTCCAGCAGTGACGCAGGCAGGTCTGGGCATCACTTGCACTTGGTTGGTTGGTTAAAGGATAAAGATGCATTGTACACAGTGTAGTGGCCAGAAGTTTGTGTACACCCGTGGTATACTGTCATATTTTAGACGAGTTGTTCCAGTTTTGTTGTTTGGTTAACGCCCTTTCTAGTTTTAAAATGATAACGCCCCCAAGCAGACAGCAAGGTCTATAAGGAACTGGTTTTTCTAGTTTGGTGTGAAAGACCTGCACAGAGCCCTGACCTTGACCTCATCTAACACCTTTACTTTACTAACAGTGGAGGTGGAGCGAATTCCTGCAGCCAGCTCCCAAAATCAACGCTCTGGCGTCCACACACAGCCCCGACACATTACACGTCTCCAGACTTTGAGTCAGTAACGCACAGAGGTTGAGGTAAGGCGATTCAAGGTGCTTCGCAAAAAGGTAATATCTCAATATAAGAGAATGGAACAATTCATTTTACCTGTGAAAAAGGCATAGCACAGGAGAAACCTGCAGTAGAGGGAAGGCCATGTTTCTGACATGAGGCCGTGTCTGCTGGGAACTGATGATGACCACAGACACCCACAGCTACACAACGTCGTGATATTATTCTAATCTGCAGCTGCTGTAACACATAATAAATATGATATATGATTTACAGTGGCTCAACATTGTGTGGACTGACTTATCTGTTATATTTTGATAACAATAAGCATTTAAATAAATAAATGAACACCTTACCTGAAATTATTTCAATGTATGCCAAATGTCATGACTCTATAACTACATGACACTTTTTGCATATATATAAATACACACATATGCATGTGTTCATATACATGTGTCTGTGTGTGTGTGTGTTACCTAAAGATTTCTTATCATATATTTGATGTTTAATGCATCGCAGTGTCTTGTAATCACATGGGGGATGAGCCAAATGTTTGGTATGGCACGTAAATAAAAACTTAATACTGCATATATATATAAAAATAATATGATTCGTGATAAATAGAAATGTGTGTTTGCTTTAAGGTCCTCTTCCCGCCTTTATCTTATGTTTACATTTATACATATCGCGTGGTAAACATTAAGATCTTACATGGTTCTCTTCTTCTGTTATTGACGCTTACACAATCTCTCTGTTGTACACGCGCGCGCACGCGCACACACCGTTCACTGGCACATGAATGACCTCCCTCCTCCATCACACCCCCCCACAGTTGGTAGAGTCCGGGACGGAGCATCATGGCGATTGACGGTGAGTACTCGGTCTCAGGTGTACTGCGGGACTCGTGTGAGTGAAACTTTGCTCGGGACAGAACGAGAACGCCGTTTAAAAAAACATGTTTTATATTCACCGAGCGTGTTATTTTTGTTTAAAATCCCCTAGTTTCTTTTTTTAAATTTTAAATCACGCCGTGAGTACCGCAGTGCTCCGGAGCTGGGACGGCTAGCAGCTCGGCGGGGCTGATGCTGAATGTTGGGATCCCTTCACGGGATGCGCGCGTGAAGTGATGCTAAAAGTGGACAGAGACGCAGAGAGTCCCGGCGCTTTGATTCACCCTTTGAAGACGTTTGTAGAAATATGTGATTAACACACGCTTGTGACAGTGTAGCCGTT
>JAVQJL010083666.1:0-10574 GCA_036024295.1 Nannoperca obscura
CCCGGCCCCCCCCCCCCAACCCACCATTCCCCCCCGCCGCACCCCCGCCCCCCCCCCCGCGGGCCGGCGGGGGGGGGGGGGGGCACTAACCGAAGCGTCCCCACAACGCTGGCCGCAAGCTGAAGAAGTACAAGCAAGTTTCAAGCCTCGTCGTTTGCCATGGTTTGGGGTTCTTGCTGGTGAATCAAAGCATTCACATAACTCTGAGGCTGACCTTAAAGAAACCCCATAATACTGCTAATGGTATTTATAGTTTAGCCTTCCAGTTGACCCACATATCTTCATATTTTGGGGGTTTAATTTTCTTTAGGCTACTGTTAACCTAAATTACCTTTTTAAAAACTAATTTAATTATATGGAAGAAGCGTTGCAAAGGAAATGCAAGATTTCAACAGAGCTGAGCCAAAGTGCATGTGTGGCAGGAGAGGTGAGCAGTTTCTTTCTTCACCAGAATGATGTTTTAAGGCCTGGAGAGGGACAAATATAGAGTTTCACCAAAATTCAAAAAACAAATAATAAATATGCCCCAAACCCCCAAACAACAAGATAAAAGCCTTTAGAGCTGCAGAGATCTCTGTGGATCCGACATTGTGAGCAACCTCTTGCATGTGACAGGCAGGCATTAAAGGTGAAGAATAAACAGGAGGCAGCGTTCCTTTATTTTGGTGCAGCCAATGAGAACGCTCTGAAACGTAGGTGCAAGATCCTAGATTTTAAATTGACCTCTAAGAGCAAGAAGCGGCACAACAAAGCCTCCCTTTCTTTTGGATTCAATATTCTTGCTGCTGCCTTCTGGACCAGCTGAAAGTGAGAAAACGTTACCTGGATACCACCAAACAACAGAAAGTTCACATTCTCTCAGATCCACGGCTTAGACACGCCTGATCTACAGAATAATCCACATTTAAACATCTTAATCCACCACTTTACTGAATGTTAGTGCTGGATTAAATATCACTCCACGGTCTTCATTGTCCGTGCTCCACGTTATTGTCATTGCCTCTCCCCTTAGCCTTTCATACCAGAGAGCATCTGCACACACACACCATCACTCCCTGCGAGGTGACGGAAACATTGAAAAACATTAAGGTGTGCAAGCCTTATCCTGTCTCTAGAAATCAGGAATGAAAGGAGATGGGAGAGGGTGGGAACGCCGGGATTACGCCTCAGATACACACCCTAAAATTATTCATCGCATTCAGCCAGAGGAGAAAGAAGAGACTCGTATACACACACACAGTAAATGCAGTGAATTCAATGATCAGGTTTACAGTTGAAAGGTTTTTGTGCAGCAGATTTAACATGCATGTGCATTATTATAACAATCTCCTTCTTCTGTCTCTATGTATTGTTCTCCCTGAAGTGTAGTTAACCCACTTACTTGCATGTTGCTCATGCAGTCTCAAGAGTTCAAGTTCGTTTTAAGTGGCACAAGAACTTTCACAGCTGCAAATTAGGACACAAAGTGTGGGTTTAAAGAAAGTAAGACCGGCACTGGAATGCTGTTTTGGCCAAAGGCGTGTATCTGTGTGAGTTTATGTTCAGCCAAAGGCAAGTTCTTGAATGTCGTTCCATGGGGGAATAACGTGGTGGTGAGGTGATGAATCACTAACAGCGAGCACACAGAGGCTCCAACACCAAGTCAGTACTAATAAAAGCTGGATTTATCATCATATCTCAAAATCTGGTGGGTAGAAAAGATTCTGCACGAGTGATCCGCACCAAGACTGCAATTATGCTTGAGCTAATGGAAAACAACTGCTTGCAATAACTCATAAACAGTAAACAGTCTATAATTTGCACCCTTTGCTGGTCTTTTCTTTTGCACTTTCAGTCCTACAGGCTCATACACATAACTCACAACCACACACACTTACACACACACGCCACATTCCTCAGTAGCTGCTCAGTTTACTGGAGGAGAGGGTAGTCTCGGGAGCCTCTTGGCAAACATCTTATTATTATTATTATTATTATTAGGTTTTTTATTAATATTATTTGTGCTAGTGGATTGTATCAGGTCAAAGTCAGAAGGAAATACTGGCCTACAGGTGCTTCTGCACCAAGCATGCTTGAAAAGTGTAAGACGTGATCGGTCTTGCCTCACAAACTGCAGATACACGTATCGCCTGTACTCTCTGCAGTCTGACTTCGGTTTTTCCTTCCTTTCCTTGCTCTTCTTGCTTCAGGAAGATGTTAATTTGGCGTAATTGGTGCTGTCGTTGTGGCAAAAACTCTGTATCTACGGCCATGCTAGCAGCTCTGTAAAGCTGTTCTTTGGCACAGCGACACTTTGAGTTTAAGGCTAACATCAGCATGCTAACATGCAACAGTTATAGTCAGTTAGCAAGGTATGATGTTTAACATGTCACCTTAGTTTACCATGTTAGCATGCTAACATTGGCCAATTAGCCCTTAGCACAAAGTACAGCTGAAGATGATGTCATTAGTTTTGCAGGTATTTGGTCGCAAACATTCACCACTACCTGATGGTGGCGCTAGAGGAAAAGACAGAGGATCTCTAAAGTGAGTACAAATCATCCTTTGGGGACCATGAATGTCTGGAACAGATTCCATAGCAATCCATCCAGTAGATGTTGAGATATTTTAGTTTGGACCAAAGTGGTGGACCTCGCCGCCAGCATGACCAAACACAAAGATCACAGTTAGCTGTTTACTCCGTGCATCTGCTGAGTAAAGTGTGTGTGTGTGTGTGTTGGGGGGGGGGACAACTCGACCCACTGCTCAGGGCTGTTTGCCTGAGATCTTCCACTCTGACAGCTGCTTTAAGCGGCAGCTAGAAGGCCACGTCGCCTGCAGGCAGACTGTAGATGTGATGTGGTCTCTGGTGAAACCCCACAGTTGTGCAAAGACACTAAATCATTTAATGATGAACTTGCACCCTTGGGTACAATACCAGGATGATAAATCATAGAATAAATGACATTTGGTAGATTTTTATCAACATAAGTGACATTTAGTGAGAACACACCTGTGAACTGTGTCGTCAAACTGTGACGATAAAGTGTCTATTCCAGAACAGCAGCTGTCAAACGTGTTTTTCCTGTGGGTCCCGCCCACTGCCTGCAGGCAAGTGTTGTGTGTGTGTGTGTGTGTGGGTGTGTGTGTGAGAGAGAGTTTTTCTCAGTAGACAGATTATGAGAAGGGCGTGTAGAGTAAACGTGAGCGTTTGTAAAGACCTGAGGGGAGAAGACAGACTTGCACTTTGGCTGGTTCGTTCTAACTGAAACGCATCACCTGCTCAGGTGGTCCCACCTGGGCTGAAGGTCCTAATTGGTCCCCACAAAGTCGGAACTTCCAGAGCAGCAACACAGCCTCCGCCTCCAGCTGAGTCTGCAGGGGAGGTGCGTGGAGGGAGCAGCAGGTTGGGGAGAGACGGGGAGGTGTGGTCACCCGCCTCCAAAACCGACCCACCGCTGCCGCTCGCTGCAGTCTGCACCGGAGCCACCGACCGCCTGCCCGCTCCTCTGTCTGACTTCACCTCGGTAGTGTCCTCGGAGTCGCGCTGGCTCCCGTTTCCCTGTCAGCATGAGCATGTACGGCTCCCAGAAGGCCCTGAACATGAACCGCAGGAGCGGCTCCAAGAGCGACTTGACTGGCGGGATGGCCCAGCACTACGGCCGGAGCGACGTCTTTTACGGAGGCGGGAATGGATACGATCCCTACGCGGACGGATACAACACCTACACCTTTTCAAAGTCCTCTATGGGCGGAATGATGAGCGGAGGGGGAGGCGGAATGGTCGTCAGTATGGGAAGCGGCATGGCAGGCGTAGGCGGCATGGGAAGCGGCATGGGAGGCGGAATGTCAAGCAGCATGGGAGGCGGCATGGGAGGCGGAGGCGGCATGGGAAGCGGCATGGGAGGCGGAGGCGGCATGGGAAGCGGCATGGGAGGCGGAATGTCAAGCAGCATGGGAGGCGGAGGCGGCATGGCAGGCGGCATGGGAAGCGGAATAAGGTATTAATTCCTTTTCTGGTGACTTTTTCTGTTGCGCGTCTCCGTGCACAGAGGGAGGCGTCCTGCGGGCCTCACTGCAGTGAGGATGCACGTTAGTCTATAAAGCTGGGTGCTATTAAATATTGATTCTGACAGTTTTCTCGCGGTATTGATTTCGCCCCTGCAGACACCACCAGCAGGAAGTCTCTGAGCGTTTCAGCCCAATTGTGTTCATATGTGCAGCGAGCATAATTACAGGGAAGTGCTTTTCTTCTGCTAATGTCACAGCTCTGATCTCTGACATTCACACCCGTTTCACCGAGTTTAATGACTCCGTGTCTCAGTACGACCTGAAGGAGGTTGCATGTACTTTTGTTTGTTTAAGGAGTTCCCACATATTGTGATTCTTTAATTACAGAATTCATTAAACACTGATAATAAAACAGGGCTGCACTGTAATAAACTGTAAGAATGCCTGAAAGCTTCTGCGTCCCTCCCGGAGAGAAATGCTGCTCAGTGTGCGTTATCGCTCACACTGAACGGTTAAGTTGCCGCTGCCGCGCCAGCGTCAACGCGCAGGCCGCCTTAGCGCAAACATGAAGTAACATAAAAGATGTTTATTAGCTGCTGAGTCCAATTATTTAAAAAGAGAGACGTGGCAGTAAACGTCTTCCACGCAAACATTTAGTAATCACTAGAATTAGACCATAACTCATCTGGACCGATATTTGCCGATATCAGCTTATGGCAGATAAGTCATTATCCTCTGGGAAGTTTAGATCACACATCTGGTGCAAAAGGAGAACGTGTGCAGATGTTTTGACCTCTTAGTTTGGGGGAATTTTTGGTTGATAAGTACAGAAATGTTTGTTGTTTGTCTCCACTTTAGAGTCGATCCAGCAGATTCTTTGTTTGTTCATGTAAAAAAACAACAACAACAAAACAGGATATTGGCCGATATTTTGTGATTAGTTTGTATTAACTCTAAACATACAGTATTGTTTCATCATTTTTTGAGGTCCATAATAAACTGTCTTACTTCTCTCATGACATTTCTTTAACATATTAACTGTGAACATAAAAACTAAAATGATTTGGACACAAAGCGACCTCCTAAACTGGAATTGGACAGGACAGAACTGTAAACTCTCAATCAGAGTTAACGAGATGATCAACAGGACAACATTATATCACTTTTCTCTGACTAAACTGAGCCTCTGGTGAAACTGCTCACAACTCATTAACATGTGCAATGATTCCAGTGCATCTTTAGAGGTCACACAGTAAAATAAAGTTTGAAGTTGTGACTTTGATGCGTTTTGTTCTGCTGCCCCCTGCAGTGGCGCCAACCTCAGTGCCATCCACCAGAGGGCCAAGATCCTGCAGGCCCAGTGCCAGGAGTTCCTGAAGAAAGCCGAATATGCCCTTCAGTCTGTGAGTCATGATTTATTCTGTAACGCTGCTTTTTGCAAATAAAAGCAAATTTTAAGAAACTTTTTAAGAAAAAAGTGTTGTGTCGCAGCATCACTTTGTCTTCTTTTGATAAAAACAACACGCAGAAGGAATGACAGAAACGTCAGGTGGTTGTTACTTGAGGAACTGGATGAGTGTCAGAACATGTAATAGGAACCAGGCTGATAATAAAAGCATGTTGTTTATCTCTCGGCTGGATCTGTTTTTGGAACCAAACCGCCCTCGAGTGACATTTCAACAGTTAATGCCTCCACACATTGCTGTGCATTGAGCAATGTCTCCTAAATGACTTCTGCAGAGTTCATGGTGAAGTGTGTGGTTTATGAGGGGAACACTGTCACATACTTGGTTGGTAGACATTAAATAAGTTGGATAAACATTTTGCAGGATTATTTTTGGTTCTTTCTCAACATTTTGCGCATTTCAACGTAGACAGAAAGTTTCACAGGAACACTAGATGCGTGTTTTTGCGTTTCTCTTTCTGTGCAGTGGTTTTGCTTCCCTCTGAATGTGTGTGTGCTGCAGGGCGGTGCCCCGGGGGATGCAGAGCGCCACATGGCGATGGCCAAAGAGTCGATTGAGCATCTGAAGAACTGCGCAATGGATCTGAGACAACTGGGACAGCCCAATGACCAAGTAGTCAGGACGTGAGGAAGACTTCTTTCCTTCTCTTCTGATTTCTCTTTTCTTTAAAATCCTATCTGTATCTGAGAAGATGAACATACACGTGTTGCCAAATGTCCTTTCTCTCTTCCTAATCTGTAGTTTGGAGATCTGTAAAGACCAGCTGAAGGGGGTCCACATGGCCATCACAGGCACCGTGCAGAGAAGGAGAAGCACGAGAGGGAGCTCCGGAGGCTGGGAGGAGCCTGGAAGGAGCTTCCAGGACGCTATGGGCTGGATAGCACAACGCAAGGTGTCCACACACACACACACACACACACACACACACACACAGAAATAGTTTTGTTTTACCAGAAACAGGAGTTCTCACTCTGATATCTGAGTTGTTGCAGAAACGACAACAGAAAAGTCAGAGTTGCAGAGAACAGTTTACAAAGAGCAACAGTTTAGGACCTTCCTGCAACAACTCAACCTCTCGATGAGATTTCAGAGCGAGAACTTCTGTTTGTGGTTAAACAAAGAGAATCTTTATTTAACAAAAGGTCTGTCTCTGTGGGGATCCTTGCTATAACGTCGTCAGACACTAAGAATAACAGTCTGAGCCGGAGTCAGTGGAAAAAACAAGCACTTTTAGTGGACAGACTTTTCACAGACACAGTTGCATGCAAAGGATTAAATTGCAGCCTGTTTCACGGCTGCTGGCTGTCTACTGTGACGGTCTCCAATCTACTGGACCACAAAAAATCAAGTATAAGAGCGGGACACACCCACACAGCGGCACTCTGCAGCCCCCTTCACTCCTGTAGCAGTGACGTAACATCATCATTTATTCATATTGATTACCTGTGTTTCACCTCTGTTCATGTGCATGCTGTCGGTGTAGAATGGGAGAAATGAGGGTGTGACTTATAATTGGCTGCTGACAACGATGCATTCGTTCTCAGATACTTAAACCTGGAAGACGAGTCACAACATGGTGGCTGCAAGTTTTGGAAATGTCTGAAAGTTATTAAGTTCTAAATTCAAGACCTTTAAATGACCTTAAACATGATCAAACATCCTAGGCATGTGTGTACTTGAAGAAGAATTGGCCTTTTGGTCGTCTCAGCAAATCTTTATTCAACATGCATGGCTGTTCCTCTAAAGGACAACTGAAGGAAATCTGAAATATGCATTAATGGAAACTGCAGACTGCAGTAGTAGCTGAATGCATTCACAAGACATCTATTTTGGGGTCATTGATACTCGAAAGCTAGATTTTGAGTATTGCTTTAAGAAAAGGAGTAAACGCTGTGGGTGATCTGACTGACAGATCTCATTCAACACTTCACACATGAACAAACATTCCTCTAAGTGTTTTCAGAGACGGTGAAGTGTTAATGCTTGCAGCGACTACGTCTTGACATTAACAGCAACACACAAATCAAAAGAAAAGAAGAAGGACTGCAGGGAAAGAGCAGCTAAAAGTCTTTAACTCTCAGACCAGGTTTTTCTTGGGGTAGATTCCTGGGATGTTTTCAGGGAAGAGGCTCTTAAAGCCACAAAAGAAGTTCTGATCCAACTTGTTTCTCTGCCGCCACCTGCTGGTGACATTCAGTGATACACGTTAGAAAAACCACTTGAAATGTGTGTTTCTGAGCAGGAGACGTGTCTTTTGTTCAGTCAGTGCTGATCATTAAAACGCACCTTTCTGTGTCTGCTGGGCGTTTCAGCGTCTGATTGAAACGTCCTCCTGGGGGAACGATCCTGCAGCCATCCAGCAGCAGATCATCAGCCACCAGAAGTTTCACAGCTCCATCCAGAGGAGCCCCGAGGTGGACCGAGCCAGAGAAGACCTGGTGGGTTCCCCCCTCTCCTTAGACCCGTTCTCACAGAACAGGTGTTACTAATAACATTAACGATGACGGCGAGCAGCAGCTAAATGGAATTCAGCCTTTGTTAAATCTATTATTTACACCTTTTTGATTTTCCTACTGTGACATGTCAAAACAAGCCCATTGGACGCTGTGATTCAAACACCTGTTCTGTTAGATAACCTGAAAGAACGTGTATGCACAAAGGATGCACAATCCTCAAAATGAATTGATAAAAGTTGTAGAAAATGTTTTAAATCTGCACCTGGATCTGGTTCTGGGATGTGGTGCATTTAGAGAAAATAAATAAAATGTTAAGAAATCCTTTGAAAAATATGGACCTGGACCAAAACCCTCATCACAGCCCTGTCTCTTAAGATGAGCTGTCCTCCCAAGTGACATGAAATAATTAGAATATTTGGCACAACCTCCAGACTCTGAGTCCAGCCAGATTTAATTAAATATGTTAATAAAAAGGTGTTTATTGATATTATTGAAATGAATTTAGCCCTGATCTATCAGTTCTAGTATATAAGCAGTTACTAATACTCATTTAAATTGACTTCATTTGTTAATTAAGGGTTTTAGCTGTTGCCTTTGAACTCCCCACAAACCTTTAAATAAAATATGACGCTGATAATTAAATGTTATGGAAGTGAAACGGGGAAAGTTATCCAGCCCCTAAATTCACGCTCAAGTTCAACCGGTGTGTTTTCAAGGTTTGGAATATGCTTGAATTCAAATATTGACCTTTTTAGATGATCAAGGCCTTGAAAGTGCTTAAAAAGTCCTCGAATTTGACTTTTTGCTAAGAAGCTGAACAAACACTGAATTCTACTTTTTGTTTGTTAAATTAAGTTGAGTAGTTTGGTTTTTATCTTTTTCACTTTATGGAAACACTTCAGTCTGCTTGTTGTGTTTTTAGGGATAAATTAAGGACTCATTGAATTATATTTTTTAATTTTTTTGTATTTACCAAATCCCTTCCCTTCCCACAGTTGAATAAAGGAGACAGAGGAAACTTCCATGCTCTGGACCAGGAATGGGACAGTTTACAGGTAAAAGAAAGACAAATCCTGTATTATTATTATTACTAATATTAATATTATTATATCAGTCACGTATTTGAAATTTAAATCGCTTTCTTCTCCC
This sequence comes from Nannoperca obscura, assembly GCA_036024295.1. Lineage (NCBI taxonomy): Eukaryota > Metazoa > Chordata > Actinopteri > Centrarchiformes > Percichthyidae > Nannoperca > Nannoperca obscura. Next base: position 9,062 of record JAVQJL010083666.1, read on the forward strand.
GTGCCAGAAAATGTCATTTGATCGGAATCAGCAGCTGCAAGACCTCCAGCAGATCCTTCAGGAAATGTCCAAAGAGATCATGTGGGTGAACAGCCGCGAGGAGGAGGAGCTGGTCTTCGACTGGGGGGACAAGAACATCGACCAGTACATCCCACGCAAGCAGGAGAGCTACTCGGTCAGTAGCAACGTTACTCGACTGAAAGGAGATAACTGGGTTCGGTTTGATCCCTCGACGCCACAGAAGTCCACGTTTTAATTTCAAAGAGCTTCATTGTTCTTGATTAACATTCTTGGCAATCCTCTGCGTCTGAATTACACTAATGCCTTTTTCTGAAAGTTAATCAGCTTCTCATAAGGGAGCAGTCATCTGTGGTGGATTAGATGTGTATGGCAGCTCCACAGAGAGTTCCTCCAGCTGCGTTCACTAAACTAAACTACTTCCTGTGTAACAGAAACTGATGAGCACCCTGGAGGTCAAAGAGAAGGACCTGAACAAACTGACGGCCAAAGTGGACATGCTCCTGAAGAACAACCACCCGGCTGCAGACAAGATCACGGTGTGGGCCGACCCGTTCATCACGTGCATCTCCGTCCTTCTTCATCCATGCACTTATAAAAGATCAAGTGGGAGTCTTCTCATCTTACCTTGTGTTGTGTTTCTTTTCCTTTCAGGCTTACAAGGACACTCTGCAGACTCAGTGGAGCTGGCTCCTTCAAATCACCAAGTGCATCGACGTTCATCTGAAGGAGAATGCAGCTTACAACCAGGTAACATGACAAAGCATCAAACCCAAAGCTGCTCTGATAAACGTATTCATATAAACAGTTAATTAATGACTGTGTTATGTAATAAAACTGAGCTTTTTAGCATCTTTCGGCAACATTGTTTTGGTTCACTCTCACCGCAGTTTTCAGAAAACAAGCTCTGATAGACTCACTGTGCACTTTCCTGCTCAGCAGAAAATAACTTGCAGACAAAGATAACGACTAGCTGCTGAACACTGCGGAGCATTTAGCAGCTAAAGAGCCAGATACTTCCCTCGGGAGTCGGTGGAGACCAAACACGACACAAACACGACTCCCAACCAGTGCTAACGTCGCTCTGAGATGCTGGACAGACAACTGTTTGCTAACTCGCTCTGCACGACAGCTTCAAGAGGCGATGATACACCAGTGTTGTGTTTACAGCTTGTTCCGCTGCCTCCAAGTGGTCCGACCAATATTAATTAAACATACTGACGCAGAGTCGTCTCCTAGTGCGAACTGCATTATTGTTAAACTCAGTGTTTAGCTTCAGAGTGCAAAGTTTCCCCAGGAGGTGAAGGCTAAACTTAAAGGGTCCAGCTGGTCAACTTCTAACTTGTGCTTCAGGTCAAAAACACATGTTCAGCTGACCTTTGTTTCATGATCTCTCTCTGTCTCTCTCTCTCTCTCTCGCTCTCTCTCTCTCTCTCTCTCTCTCTCTCTCTCTCTCTCTCTCTCTCTCTGCATTTTCAACTATTGAATAAAAGCA
>JAVQJL010083667.1:0-23953 GCA_036024295.1 Nannoperca obscura
CCTTAAATACAGGGAGTGGTTAATCGGGGAATTCAGAGCAGCTGGCAGGTAATGAGAACCAGGTGTAGCAGATCAGGGCGTTAATCAGTCCAACCCACAGGCAGAGAGAGCTCATGACAGTTATGTTCAGCAGCTCCTCTACACATTTACCTGAGGTGAAGGCAGGCAGCCACGTCAGGATGCTTAATTAAAAAACCAGATACATGCACCCCAATCCATCCTGTAGTTGTTGAGATTTTTTTGTCAAAGTTGTTGCAATTGAAGCTGCCAGGACTCCTGGCAAGATGAAGCATGTACAGGGAAACAAAATAGGACCCAGGCTTGACTCTTGAGGTGCACCAACTTAAGCTGATAAAAAATGTTGTAGATTGAAACCCAGAACTTTCTATTGTCCAGGTTAAGAAACAGAACACTTCAGGTCAGTTCCTGAAATCGTGTGGCAATACCTCATCATGTCAATCTATATGGGGTTTTGAGGTGAATACAAAATTAAATAAAATCTCTGAATTCTTGGGTTGGAATTAGGAGGAAAATAGACTAATGAAAACAAGCGCAGTTTTACACCTCAGGACCTCACAAGAGGAAAGGTTGCTGCCAGTTATTTTGCAGCATGTAGGTTGCTTATTTAAATACAGTAACAAGGCTACTTCCTGTCAGCTAAAACGCCAGAGAAACTCCAACCCAAAAGGGGGTTTTGACTGGTCCCACTGCAAGCACCATATGAGCTAGTGGCTGCATGTGTATTCAAAGTTCGCACATGCCACTTTGCTGTATGAAACAGAGTTATCTTTTACGCTTGCTTTTTGTCCAAGCTGTTAAAGTGTTGGCAGATCTTCAAGGTGGCAACATGGATTGTCAAAGCAATAACTAGTGGGGTGTTTTAGAAGAGTACTTAAAAATGCAATGTTTAGTTTGATGCAATTATTGGAATACATTAAAACAGTATGGTACGTGCCAATCAGTACATTGTAATTTGCACATGTCAGTAAGGCAATGAAACTCGGCAGGGGTCCAGGCAAAAGTGTCTGTCATAAGTTGAGTCATGAGCTTTAAAACAAGCACTCAAATGTTAAACGTGAAAAAAGCTTTGGCACCATTAAGTGGAGTTCTGATGTAACATAATCATTAGTCTGTTTATTCTCTAATCCTTTCCTCTTGTTTCACAGGATGAGGACACCAAAGTGAAGACCAAAAGACCAAAAAACAAGAAGACAAAATGAATTTGAAAAGTTAAAAGAAGACTTTTATTCAAACACATTGTCACAGTATTGTCAAAAGGTTGTTTTTAGCTTGTATAGATGTGTCTTAAAAGAGACAAACAGGGATTTCTCCAAATTACAAATAATTTATTCTATATAACTACAGTAATAAAATGTCTTTGTTATTAAATTGTTCTTTCAGCTGGTCTCTTCAACTCTGGAATGTTTTTTGCACCATTTTGACTGAGAGGCCTTGAAATGAAATGTTTACAGTAGAAAATGTCTTCTGTGTTTTCAGTCCTACACTATTGATCCTCTGTATTAGAAAACATCACTACACATTTACGTGAACAGGTTTGTTTGTTTGAATACTAATGACACATCTTATTGTCTATGAAAGTGTTAATTCAGCTTTCAGCCAAATCTGCACGTGAATAAAATTCATAGACAATTCAGTCAGCGTTTCCGAGAAATATGATCAGACTTCACTGCTCATCAGAATGAAGTTCACTGAGTTTTACTGACATCAAACACTCTGATTCACATAATTCACATCTCCATTTTCCACAATGTATTTGACATCCACTTGAAGAATGCGGGATATTCAACTTGTCACAATTGCATGTTCTCTCAGAGCTTTTATCTCACAATGGCTCCAGTGGGATTTTCCCTCACCTCTCTGTTTTGGTGTCACTCGATCCCTGGAAAGACACTGTCTGCATATTAACCACTACATGGCTGGCTTTAGGCAGCAGAGGAAATGCTTTCTAAAAATACACTTGGACACAATTACAACTGGATTATAGTGATGTAATACAGTAGACTGTTATCTGGGTTCAGTATCTTGAGGAAATAAAACTGATAGCTTGATCCAGTAACCAGCACAAATGACACACAATAGGCAGAGATTCCTGAAATTTAGCTTCAGGACTGTTACACAAAGCTGCCTGCTAATTTTTAGCCGTTTAAAATAATTACAGCTAATTCACTTAGCAGGTAGTTGTTTTCCCTGACAGGCTGTCATCACACTGAATCCATCATCTCAACCCTGTATCATATTTTTAGAGGCTTGCGAGGAACTCATGGAGCTAAATTCATACTCTGGGCTGAAGAGAATAATTAGTCAACATTGGAGATTTCAGATTTCATCCATGCAGTTCCTGCTGTTGATTGTGACAACACACTTTGGGAGAACTTTGGCTTGCCCATAGACTTAGATTGTTGCAGTAAAATCCAGGAATGTGAATATCCTTTCAAAGTATGGATCTTCAAAGTGTTAAAAATAATAGTACAATAATACAATAAGAATACACTGAATTAAATAAAATGAAATAGAAACTTCATATCAAGTGTATAATATATAAATGAGCCAATACATTTTGAAGTTATTAAGAAATTATTCAAACTCAACTCATTATAATAAAATGTAATTGCATCATTCTTACATCCATATTACGTTTAATTAACTAGTATTAAATTCATTACAAAAAATATAATAAGTCTTATTAGTCCATAATCAGGATGATCATGAAATTCCTGGAAAAGTCATGAAATTAGAAAAACTGAGTGTTTTGGAAAGATTTTGAGTATATATTGTTTTGGCAATTGTTTTAAAAATGTTCCTAAAACTCTCCAAATATGTTTCATTACGCGAAATACGTTTCACGTATTACAAATTTTATAGGAAAGTTTTGAAAATGAATTGGTAAAAATGTCTGGGAACGCGGCATAATGGCATTTCCCCCAATTACTTTTATTCCATGTTGCTTTTTACTGATATATTCTAATATTATTTCACAATGTCCCTTGTCACCGCATGTCCCCTCAGCCCATGGATGTACATATCCGTGCCTCAGCCTCTCTTAAGATAGCGAGTTCAAGAACTGGGACTGAAAGGTGAGTGGACAGAGCTGGAGGACAACTCCGCTGTCATGAAAAGTGACATTTAAAAAATAAAAACGTAGTTTTGTAAAACATTTCTATGATGCAGTACAATAAACTTTATAAAACGTCGTTATTATGAAAATAAAAATGATGAAATAATATTTTATAGTCAGTAGTTGAGTGCTAATTGTATCACAGCATTTAAATGTTTGACACAACTAATTTATATGCTTATTAATTTCATGTCATGTTTATTTATTTAATATTGAACATTTGGGGGGTCCATATACTTAATCTGAGTTACATGGGGATATTTGAATGTGTACGTATTGATTAACAATGATATATGTGTTAATTGGTCAACTTATTAACTGAGCTACGTCCTACGGAGGAGGAAGAAGAGGGTCGTTGTTCCTCATGTCTTCAGGATTCGTTAAGTGGATTTATGAAGACATCACTGACCTCTGAATCACTTGACTGAATCAGTGAACTTGATGCTTGGTGTAAATATCTCTCTCTCGTGGTTACTGGCTCCTCGCAGTCACCCTGCTGGTGGCAGCTCACATCATTTCAACCCGATCTGCCTCACGCGTCGGGACCACTTCACCTCTTCATCAGACTTCAGCCTTTGATCTGTTCCTGGGCGCAGTGGGCGGACTACGGCGCCAAATGTCAAGTGTGCAGAAATCACTCGAGTCACACCGGAATTGTTATTGCCTCCAAAATAAAAGCGTAGGCGCATGACGCCTCTTTGTCTCACGGACAATGCGCACGTGCGGGGAATGTTAAGGGGTTTTACTGTATTTTGGATGGTTTAGATTTAATGAACAACTTACACATTATTATGGTTTTAGATTGACTTGCACAGTGGACATTTAAACTATCATCTGCCTACTTTGGCTGCCCTTTAGGCTTCGTGTTGCCTTTGAACATGTTCGGTAAGGGAATATGTTGAGAAAACAGTAATTAAACACATTTTAAACGTGCTGATAGACTTCAATCTTCTCAAAATCGTTTCAGTGGTACGTTTATTTTAAAAAATGTGACCGGATATAGTATTTATTTTTTATATTCTGGCAATCTTGACGTCGGTGACAAAAGCAAGTGAGCTCTCCACTGTACCCGCACATCCAGCAGCCGGCACTGTTAATGAACCTGCTGATCAGAGAGGAGAGAGAGCACCCACAGGATCTACAGTGCTTATTGTTAAATATACAGCTTTCATTTGAACTTGTTTCTCTCCTTCTCACAGAACAACTCTGGGGAAAAATGGGAGATTTGGGAAAAGTATTTTCATGCAGTCACAGGTCTTCAGTCATGTTTGACTCCTTGGTAAAGTGGAGCGGAGCGTTTGGCCGCGTAATTAGACTTGTTCAGTGTTTCTGTGCGTGAAATGAAAAGGAGCTACAATGATTTTGGCTTAAGAATTAACTATGGGCGCGCACATTCTGGAGTCCAACTCCAGCGGCAACTTGACTCCTGCGGTGTCTGAGGCTGGGACTGTCCTCCCGGGATACCTGGCGGTGATCTTATCGGTCCTCATGGTGACTCTGGTTGTCGTCGTGGTGGCTGGGAACGCGCTGGTCATCATGGCTTTTATTGTGGATAAATCCCTGAGAAATCAAAGCAACTACTTCTTTCTGAACCTTGCTATATCTGATTTTCTCGTGGGTGAGTTGGTGCCTCGTCTTCTTCTTTGTGCCGCCTCTGTCAGTTCGCTGAAATTCGTCTCTTTCAAGTCTTTTGTTCCTCCCTATGAATGAAAACCTACTAAAATGCTTTTTGTACACGCCCCAAGCACATCAAATTTCACCACCATATAATTATAGTGAGTCATGGTATTCATTGGCGAGTTCATGGTGACCTTAACATCCTATTGCTTCATTCATGTGTTACCTTACCATGGAGTATTGTATATTTGTAGCACCCTACTGATTTATTTATTTTTTCCTATTGTGCTGCTCTTATCGGCAGCATTTGATAAATTACACCCTTCTCATTATTGGAGTCACCAGTACAGGCAGCTCGTTTCTAAAATGTCTTTCACTCCGTCTCTGAAGGGGTTTGTGTTTGTAAAATGCAGTAACAAGTCTCGTTTTTTTTTCAGTCACATGTAATGAGTCTCACCTATTGAATGTTAATACAATATAGCTTGGATGATTTTGTCATCATGCAGTGTGTGTGTGTGTGTGTGTGTGTGTGTGTGTCTGTTCCAGGTGCCTTCTGCATCCCGGTGTACATCCCGTACAACCTGACAGGCCGGTGGATGCTGGGTAAGGGTCTCTGCAAGGTGTGGCTGGTCATGGACTACCTGCTCTGCACCGCCTCAGTCTTCAACATTGTCCTCATTAGTTATGACCGCTTCCTGTCAGTCACAAGAGCAGTAAGTACAGGCTGTGTAGGTGCTCATTACACACACACACACACACACACACACACACACACACACACACACGCACACAAACACAGGTAATTGACTCTCTGAGGCAGTTTGCTCTGCAGTGAGAAGGCATTGACATCCACTGCTTTATTCCTTCATGGGGGTATCTGGCTGTAATCTGTAATTTTGTCCAGTCATTCTGAGCACAGACCCTGAACTGTCTGCTTAACGTAAGTGAATACATTTTAATGCAGTCAGTTAACTCAGCAGTCTATTGTTGCTCTGTAGGAGCTTTTCAAAGTAATAAAAGAGGATGTCACAGTGATGTCCTCAGGGTCATCTCAGTTTGATATTGAGATTTACATTTATTTTAAACATGCTTTAGGAGGTGTGGGGTTTAGAAGAAGTGGGCATTTAGGAGGAAGGGTGAGTGTAACGAAACATGCTTTTGAGTTTTTATGGTATGATATAGGGAGTGTGACTCATACTCGAGACTAAAATTCAGGGTTGTTTACCTCTCCCCCAACTATACGAATGTGAAATACTAAATAGCAGAGTGTGCTCCTCTTAAAGTGGTTTTAACCAGAACAAAAACAGCCAAATATTTATTGCCCCTCTTAGCTTCATCAGTGTAAAACCTGATTTAATTTTGTTTTTAACTCAATATCTTACATATGGTCAGTATTGGTTATCAAGTATAACATTTCTGGCCAAGATTAAATCTTGAGCTCTCTCAAACAACATGTTTGTTTGTGCTGGATTGGCGTTAAACTCAAATGCTTCCAAATGGAGAATGTATATGATCTTGCTGCCAGCGATATTTTTAATTGACTATATTTACTACATTTACAGAAAAATATTTTTACCAAGCTTACTAAGCAGTGGATGGTAATAACATATCTTGTGGCTGATGGTTTGTTCTCACTAGCTTAGTAAGAAATCTTATTTATTTATTCATTCATTTTCAACCTGTGGACAGCAGGATTTCTGTAATTTACAATGGAAATGGGGAGTCTTTCGCTTTTGTAATTACCACTCAAGACTGGGGCCAGAATCCGTTATTAGCATCATGAAGTGGCTCTATTCCATTATTTATTGACTCACAGAAGTGGATTTTTAAAAGTTGCTCTTTAACCACGGCCACCATAGCCGCATCATTGTCTCCCAGTGACATACCCAGCTGTTGCAGCCGCAGAGAGACATTTGATGGTTGTAAGGCAAAGAAAAGATCAAAAACAGCAACAACAATGAAAAAGAGAGCGGCAGATAGTGGAGCTCTGCTAAATTACAGAGTTTAGACTAAGAAGAGATGAAGTTAAAATGGAGCGAACGTGAAGAGAATGAGCGACGGGTTATGGTGGGGGGGTATATCGGGAGAAACCAGATGTCTCTTTCACACTTGTGCTGCATCAGTGAATGTGGCTCTCAGCCATTCCCCTTCTCCCTTTGGCTTCAGTGACACACGGAGGAAGAAGAGCCTCACGAGTGGGTTTTATTTACAGCATCTCTCTGCTCCTCTGAGGCAGCACAATACAAACAAGGCATGCACCCCTCAGAAGCAAGTGCATTTGTCAGCCTGTTTGCATGAGAGCAGCTGTGGTTGTTTGACATGTAACAAATAGTGGCATTGTGCATCACCATGAGTCACACTTGTGCCTCTTTTTTGACTAGGTTAAATACAGAGCGCAGCGAAACATGACCCGCCAGGCTGTGTTTAAGATGGTGGCGGTGTGGGTGCTGGCCTTCCTCCTCTACGGCCCTGCCATCATCTTCTGGGAGACAGTCGTCGGCCAGAGCGTTGTGCCGGCTCACGAGTGCTACGCCGAGTTTTATTTCACCTGGTACTTCCTGCTCAGTGCTTCTACCTTTGAGTTCTTCACCCCGTTTGTGTCTGTGGCTTTCTTCAACCTCAGCATTTACCTGAACATCCATCGCAGGAACAAGAACGGAGGCGCCTGCGCCGAGGATGACGCCAAGCCGCAGAGCTACAGCAAAAAGCACAAGGACGGAGGAGGCTGGTCTGTGTTTTTCGTGAAGACTCGGAAGGTGTCTTCCAGCGAGCCTACAGCTATCTCTGCAGTTATCGAGGACGACGATGTCCTGTCCCCCTCCTCCAGCAGGGACCCTAATACCAGTCAGATTTTAATACAGAGGGAGAAGTTCTCTCCTAACAGAAAAAACTCCAGGCTGTTTCAGCACACAGCCTCCTGCATGGCGCCCAGCCACAGGACACAAGCATCTCGTCTGTCACGAGACAAAAAGATTGCCAAATCTTTGGCAATTATTGTCTGCATTTTTGGGATTTGCTGGGCTCCTTACACTCTACTAATGATCATTCGCGCCGCCTGTGGCGGTGCATGTGTGGCGAACTACTGGTACGAGATCACCTTCTGGCTTCTGTGGCTGAACTCTGCCATCAACCCGTTCTTGTACCCTCTGTGCCACAGCAGCTTTCGAAGAGCTTTCTCAAAGATACTGTGTCCTAAAAGACAATCAGTCCAGCCTCAGATTGAGGCTCAGTCTTGCTAGAGGAACTCAATTGCACTTCCATGCTTTATGAATGCAGTAACTGTTGTTGGTCAAACACTGTAAAATAAAATCCATAAAACTGTTCTTCCATACTGAACAAATCCAGTTTTCAAAAATGTTTGCATTGAAGTGAGGTGTGCAAGGATCGCCACAGCATATCTGACAGCAATATGAAAAGTTCAACAGGAAAAATGTGCTGGAAAAGAAATGCAGTTATAATATACTTAATGACAGGGTAAAGCAGGGTAGTCTCATGGCACATTTAAAAGCATATATAATTGCCCTTGATTAAAGTGCCCCTAAGAGCCGATGTCAGATTTTTGAAATGGCATAAAGCTTCATTTTTAAATGTATACTAACCGCCACAGAAAATCTCTGTAAGTAGGTCAGGAAGGAGTGTTTTGGCTTTCTCACCACTCAGTCCTTTATGTGCTGAAGGCTGTGAAATGATGACTTATGCAGCCAGATAAAATTTGATGACCATAATTTAGTCTAAGATATTATACGAGAACTACAGCACATGAGTTGTTAAATTATGGTCTGTCTGGATGAAAGTACAGGGGAGGGAGGCCACAACTTCAGTGAACATTCAGTTTTTCAGAGGGCTGCTGTGACGAGAAAACCTTTCAACTCCTATTTAGATGAAATTGATGTGAAGGAAGGAATTTATGGTCTTTTATGGTTTTATAGTCTCTGCACATTAGGCCCGTTCACTTTAGAGTTAGAAATGTGTCTCTGTTAATTTAAAACTGAAGGCAGTTTGCCTACGTCTTCAAAAAGATACTTTGAAGACACGTTGCAAGATACATTGCAAATTTGATCTTTTCATTAGCCAACAACACGATGACAAATGTGACGTCCACAAAGTTCAAAGCACCTGAAAAGAAGAGAATAACATGTATTTGTATACTGACTACTGAATGAACTTTTATCATGGTGATGTTTTATTTCATTTTATCTGAAAAGTGGGCAAGGGGTAGTGGGAATGTCTTGTTATTTGCCAACACTGAACTAATTTAAATAAGGTGTTCTTGTTGATGTGTGGTGGAAATTACAAATGTACAGCACTATAAAATGAGAGCAGAATTAAAACTTTTGTACAATCATATCTATGCCAAGCTAGATGGTTGTGTTCTTTAAGTGCAGTATTTAATCAAATACTTGACTAGTTTATACCACCCAAACTACTTTATTACTTTGTAACTTAGTTATGAATGTGTGTCGGTGTAAGTAGCCAAAGAAAGAATAAAAAGAACACTGCCTATAGGCATTGTAACTGTACATGTTATTGGTAAAATATGGCACACAGATAGTGTACAGGGAATAGTTTGATATTTTGGGAACTACACCTATCTACTTTTCTTGTCGAGAGTTAGATGTGAAGATTGATACCTCAATTGTGTCTGTATGTAAAATTGAAGGTCCAGCCAGCAGCCTGTTAGCTTAGCTTAGCATAAAGGTAGGTAACAGCTAGCTTGACTCTGAGTGAACAATATCTGCCTACCAGCTCTTCTCAAGTTGTGTTCACACAGACGAGGAGTGGAAAGTAAAGAAGAGATTACATTTGGGCAAAGATGTAAACGACCGACTTGATAAAAAAAATGTCCTCATTCCAAGGATTTAAAACTGCTTTGTAAACATATAGAGACAAGAGAAAAAAGGAGTGAGACTGGAGGGAAATAACCGAAAGAACTGGAGTTTTTCAGTCAGAGGCTGTACTGAACATAAACCTTAAGGCAGTGAAAATAAGGAGGTCATCTTTTGAAGAATGCTGTCAAGTTTTTATTATCTGATAACTAGTACATGATAAATGAAAGGCGTGACAGAACTGCCGGGCATTGACCTTTGTTACAGATGAACAGAAACAACATATGCTCGGAAAAGTATCCTTTGGGAATTAAGACCGCCAGGAAACCACAGTATTGCTTTGCCCTGTGGGAATTATGTGGGATGTTTTACTTGAGAGAAAACAGACCCTTGGAGATTGTTGAACTATGGGAGACACATAGTAGCAAGCAATTCATGGTGTTGAGAGAAATGCCATACTAACTGGATGATGACTTCTTCTAGTCAACATTATGTCTCGAAAGTCAAGTATAGTAATAAATATTCCTACAGAAACAGTGATATAAAGCATGCAGTGTGTGTAAGTTGTTTAGATGGCAAGTTCATCGGTTCAGGAGTGTGCCATTTTAAACACAAGAACAGATGCAGAACATCAGAATCTTTCAAAGCATCTTGTGATTTCTTTCTTTCTGTTAATAGTAAGCAACATCTCGGTTAAACTTTGGAACAGAGCCCATCATCAGATTTTCCATCTCTACTTCTGACTGTTAATACAACACACCACATTAAGCTGCTTTTGTTTTAAGAAAGTTCTTCCTCCACCATCCAGAAATTTTTTTTGTCGCCTGCTGTATTGAGAACTCTTGAGGATATATAGATTTTTTGGCCTATCTGGTGGTGTTGTTCTTCCACTCACCCCGTTTAATAATAGTGGCTAAAACTGCAGCGGTTGCTGTGGGTGTGGATACACATTTTGTGCTTGTAAAAGTGAAAAGTGAAAATGCTTTCCCTAAAGAAATAAAAAAAATGTGAGACACATGAGACACTACTGTCATACCTGCTTCTCAAAATCCATCTGTTAGAATGGAAATAGACTTCTGAGTCGAGGAGTACAAGTGGCTATTTCCCCCTCCCAAAACGGGTGACAAAGTCAATTTGGAGGCTTTTCTTAAAAGGTCAGCTGAGGATGAGATGAATAGACTGTGGTTTAGATGACCTGTGCAGAGACACAGGTGGACCTGCAAATAGAAAACAAATTGCTCAGCACGAGTATTGGCATTGTTTCTGTGCACTGTGGGAGACTTAAGAACCAATATTCACAGCCTTTCAAAAAGAAAATTGGAAGCGGTTCACATCCTTCTGGTTCATGTTTGGATTGCTCTGGGACACAAACACAGTGGCAGCAATATAATTGTTATTGAACTAAATATCTGATGAACAAAAAATCTAATGAGATCCCCAAATGCTGGCAAGTGAATACACAGACACATACTCCAGTTTTTCAGAGCAGTTTGCCATGTAAAGTGTCACAGCCTTATGGAGTCAGATCAGTGACAGTAACATTTGGCATCGAAAAGAAAATTTGACTTTGAAAACAAAACATGAATTTGACATTGTAAAAAACACAAATGCAAAAAATAAATGTCACTGAATAAACACTGACATGAAAAAAATCTGAACATTGTCACACATCAGAATGTAAAAAAATGTATATAACATGTATAAGTTCAGGTTTTGTTTTCAAAGTCAGATTTTCTTTCCAATGCCAAATGTAACTGTGACTGTTCTGGCTCCAAACAGCCTGACCTGGTACCCCTGCTCGCTAGAGGGTTTCCTGTGTGTCTTTCAGGAGATGCTCCCTGTCTAATGACACCTGCAAACAATCCCCTGCACAATCAAGCCAGTCAGGATTCCCACTTTAGCCTGAGTCTCCCTCAAGCCTTTGCCAGATTGTCTTGTGTTCTGGCCAAGCTCTCAAGTCATTTGCTCAAGCGCTGTTTTTTGTGACCTTATAGTGATTTTTGCTTTGTTTTCTAGATGACAGGGATTTTGCCTAACCCCTGTCTGTAGCTTTGCTTCACTGCCTGATCTTTTTGGATGTCTGACCTCAGCCTGCCCTCTATTTTTGCTTCTGCCCAGCCTATTGTTTGTTTGACCTTTTGCATTAAAACTCTCTTAAGATACTTGTGTGTTGTCTGCTTCTCCACGGTGCCTGACACAGGGAGCACAAATTATGCTGCTCACAGAACAAGACGTGTTTGGAAGATGATAAGCTATGTGCAAACACAAGTAATTTGTAGAAAACTAAGGAAATACAACCCTTCAGTGTATTTGAATGGGAATTCTTTTGAAAGTAGCATGTCCCGCTGCTCGCTTTCTTTATTTTGGATTGCTTTACAGGATGGTACAATATTCACCGTGACAATTAATGAGCTGATAAAAGGACTGGCAGTGTATTCCTGCTGACAGCAAGATTAATGTTGAGACTGTAAAGAGAATATGAAAAAATAAATTCACTCAGAATATGAACAATGAAAGTAGTTGATTTAACATTTATTTGCTACAGTATACTCTACCACAGGAGAGCCAGCAGGTGTTATGAACAAAGACACATCCTGGCAGCCAGAGGAAGCTGTTATGCACTCTTTAGTGGGAATCACACAGCGTAGGGTAATGGGTTTTATGAAGGCGTAGTCTTCTTTTAATCCTCCGAAACTTGATGAAAAACAAACAGCAAAAGCATGGAACAGCATCCTCCAGCTCACACTCACTGAAGTCAACGTAAATAACACATCGCAGACTTCTCTGCCAGAGTTCTTAATTAACCCTCATGCCCTAAACATGCTAATTGCCTGCACACTCCACAGTATATTCTTGCCACAAGAGATAAATCAGATGTGAATTTTTCCATCATTCATTTCAGCCTTTCTGTTTAACTTGTTAATTGCTGCGAACCACTCTTCCCATCTGGGCCAACAATTTATATTTAATTCTTAATTATATATCTCTCTTATTATATAAAATAGTAGGTCAGGACTTTTTAATTCTGTGGTTGTCTTGTTCTTGTTCACCAGCCACAGGGTTTGTGCTCATCTGCTGTTATTAGTGAAGTGCTCTCAGGCTGAGTGACAGACTGTGAAGGGACACAGAAACATCCCACGTCCTTCCTTCCCTTTGACACTACTGGGTAGTTTCTTGGAAATATTTGTTACAGGTCATGAACCTCAGTTATCCTTTTTGCGACCACTGACAACAAAAGAAGTATTCATGTACCCTTTTAATGTTTTTAGCATGTTATAACAAGACTACAGCTGCAGCAGAGCTTTGAGCTAAATTCTAACATTAACAAGCACACAGTGTCAATACTTACATGCTGATGTTAAAGCAGATATTATTGTTATTTTTATAAGAATGATATATTAAATGACAATGTGAAAACAATGTGTAGTGTGAAAGGGGTTACTTGTAGAGAAGTATCACCTGAATCTGCAACCCACAACTTAAGTGGTTCACTTTCATTGCTCTCAAAGTGCCGTTTTCAGCCGCTGCAGGCTGCTGTTTTTTAAAGAAAAAGCTCTAAAAAACTATTTTACACTACCTGCTTTGCACCAAACAGCAGACAGACACAGTCAGCATGTAGCTGGTGAACATAGTGGAGCATTTAGCTGCTAAAGAGCCAGATATTTCCCTCAGGAGTTGGTAGAGACCAAAAACAAAGCTAAGGGAGATTGAATATTGGACGCCACATGAATGCTATTGTTTCTCTGTAGCTGCTGGATGTATAAATAATAACTATTTGCTAACAAGTTTGCCATATCAAGGAATGTGTGTAACAAATGATCAATTGTAAAAATAAATGTCAGGAAATTACCAAAGTCAATAGGATTCTCCTTCTGGGCATCATGAATGTCCAAATATAGAAATGTGTAGCACTCTGTCCAGTAGCAGAAAAAACACATAAATAAAGAGGTGTAGTATTTGTAAGAGAATTTACATTTTCTGGCCTTCTGTTATGATAGTTGATACAGATTGATTGTTGCCCCTTAAACTACTTCAGATATTACTTAAATATTTCCAGTAAGATGACCTTTCTTGGTTATTGAATAAAACTTGTTGCAGTGAAGAAGTACTGTCTTTGGATGGATAAAACGCTATCTATCTGACTAGAAAAGTCAGATTTTGGCTTTAAAACATGACTGAAATATGTATCACAAAGGAATTAAAGGCAGGCCTGATATAACCATCAATACCTGGAGTGCTTTTTTATTTATCCTCAAAATGTCCCTTGTTCCCTTTCAAAACTTCCAAATTATACAGTTTTATGCTTCTTGTCAGACCAGCGATTCAAATTACGTCAATTTGTCGCCTACCAAATAGGTTTTCTAAAGGGTTAAAGGGCAAAGATATTGAATTTCACATTATTAAGCTGTATCTCAATTCACCAAGACAATACCATCTCCAGTAACATAATTATTAGGTCCCTAAAAAATGAGATTTTCCACTTCTGTTATCTCATCAGAGTTTTCAACACCTGGGATTTTGCACTTCAATAAATGTAATTTTTCCAGTGAGGAGACAATTTACAGGGGATAAGGTTCAATGGATAATTTTGATTTGAGAGCTCAAGAAAGCCGATCTTCTAATGTGATGTTCCTAATGCTCTGTTCTGGCGTTTAGAAAGATCCTATTCCCAAATTTAAACTTAACCGTCTAGGGCCAGAGATACATGAATAATAAAATAACGAGTATGATCAGGTTGCCAAGCAGTGGATTTGACAAACAAAGCATGCCACTATAATTTTGCTGCTGGTGATTGTATATAAGAGAACAACGAATAGAAGTGAAGTACAAACTGCTTTACTGTGCTATTGATTTGCTGTCTGTGGGGGTTTTTTTTATCCCAAAAAACATGGAGATTTGACATTTTGATTTGACTATTTTATTTTATTTTTTTATGATGCAGATCGAGTGTATAAACCATCAGCCCCCTGATCCACTTGATTGTCTGAACCACGTCTGCTGCTCCCTACATTGCCACTGCCTAAACCGGGTAGACTCTGCCAATACACACACACACACACACACACACACACACACACACACACACACACACACACACACACACTAACTAGACTTAGAAAGTCATCACAGGCAAGACTGATTTTCTTTTTTAAACAGATGATCTGTGCGCAGGTTCAGAGTGACCAGCAGGGATTTGAAGATCATTGATTTTATAATGCCAGAAAAAAATAGATTTTATCTTATCATAAAGTTCACTTATGTAATTATTTTATGTATTCATCTACTATCATTAATCACTCGTGTAATTTGACTCTGTAAATGTTTTGAGTAGAATACACATTTAATTGTTGACTGTCATGACTAATTTAAGTCAAAGGTCAATTGAAATGTGAAGCTAGATCAACCTGAGGCTTTGGCAAGCATCATAGTTCCAATACAACAAGTGCTTTTTATGCATCAGTGTTATAACAATTGAGTTGTGTTTGGTAAATTTTTATCAAAAGCAACATATGTACGTACAGGGCTGCAGCTGTGGCTCATATGAATTATGCATGTGATAAATGTCAGTTATATTATATAATAATGATAAGTATTATCATTAATAATGTTAATAGGGCAAAACAGGGTTTTAAATGATCAATCTCAAACTTCTGGCACTAATTAAATTGTAAGAAAAATTATGAAGCGTGTTATGACAGTGAATGGATAAATGTTACAAAGACAATTTTTGCTGCTTTTGTCAATTTCTGTACAGAAATGAAACACCAGAAGGATTCAGAACACTTAGAACCAGCCCTGTCGGTGTGCCCTACATTAACTTGTCACTTGTGTCACTCAACTGTCGCTGTCATGAGACCATTTACCATTTGTAGCCTAATTACTTTTGACCTACTTTCATCTGTTAATTCAGCACACAGAGGTGAACAGTGAGAAAAACAAACAAACAGCTCATCCAGATGATTATACAGAAAAGTGCCTTGCATAAATACACAGATGCCCACTGCGTATTTATGCCCAGATGCCCTGTCAAACAGCAAGGTGGAGGACTGCTGCTCTGACATAATGGTATCATACTTCTGGTTGTCAGGTTTCATAAGTAAAAATATAAATAAAACTCAGACACACCCTCCATGTTTGTTGTATTTCAGTCGGCTCAGAGACTCGGCCTGAAGTGCTGCTTTACAGCTGGTACTGAATCATTACAAACTGAGGACTGGGCTTAGACTTTACTGACTCCTGTGTGAGTTTCTGCCACTAACAAACAAAACCTTTTCATGAAGAATACTTTGGGCATGATGAGGCTGCAGACTCTTACTTTACTGTGCATCATTTTTATGTTTCTGATCAAAGTCAAATTGAGTTTCTCGAACAAAGCAATTAGGAAATATTTTTTTTACAGGTAAGCATGATGGACACAGGCTTTCAACCCTTATTTTGTCCTCTGTAAAATACCTATGTTGTTAGATGTATAATACACATTGATCAACATTACAGCAGTGTTTACATCAGCCCACAGAGACCACATCTTCCTGTACTTTCACACATGTACTTGCTGAATCCAGACATTTCACACATCATCTGGGGGGACTTCATATCAGGTAGAATTTAATAATGTATCATATAACCAACAGTGGCTTGTGGCTGATTTGTGTTGCTGCACCGTGCACTGACAGCCCCGACCCCCCCAAAGAAACATCCCAAAAAAGAATAGTCTTGTGCAACACCTGAAAGAGCAACACAAACACTCCTAAAAGTCTTACTTTCCCTGCTTTTCCACATGCACACGACCCACTGTGACTTCAGATTTACATTACTTGTCTCTTAGTATGAGGTGACACAGCAAGCACAGCATGTTTAACGCATTGCGAGGCCTGTAGAGATACAGTAAATGTCTGCTCCGAGTTGTGTGTTGTAATTGAAATAAGGGAACCAGCTGAGAGAGCGGATACTTCTCGCTGATCTAACATCTGCCACAAGGTGGAACGTGGTTTTCCCAACGCAGGTAGTCTTCAAAAGGAGGAAAATGTTTGATGAAAAAGGAAACATTTAGAATAGTGCGAAGAAGAAAAACCCAATCTGTCAAGGGGCTGCATTGATTCCAGAGCCAGCCAGTCGAGGAGTAAATTTTGCTGTTCGGCTATGTGTGCAAACATTTTATCAGTAAAGAGCATGTTGCATTATCGATGGGTGTTTAACCACCACATTCTGGCACAAATATCTGGCTTGAATGTGTATTAAATCAGCTTTCTTGTCTGAGCCACTATTAGTTTGACCTTTTCTATTTTCAGAATATTCTGTTGTGATAATGCCATCATCTTCCAGCTCACAGTGAAGCCGCTTTTTCACAGTCTGGGTTTGAAGGTCTGTATCTCAGTCCTCCTGTCACAAGTCCTAGCCTGGGGTGCTCATAGTATATGACCATCAGCACAGTATAACTGGGGATATCCATTTCTAGGAGCTGTGAAAAATATAGGACAAAAACATATTAGGCTAATGGTCAAAACAATATTAATATAATCAAATTGTTACCTGAGCTTTCAGAGGTAAATCCTTCCATAATCAGCTTTCACCCACCTTTTTTTTAAGGGTCTGAAGAATTCAATGTTCAGCAACACTCTGATGCTGCCGCTTCTTTAACCAACACAAACCTCTCTCCATCTCGCTTTACAACAAATCTTTCAACGTCTTCACCCGGTGTTGCAGAGGAGCATCTCTTTTCTTTTGTCTGAATTAGTAAGCGCGATGCCTGAGGAGGTTGTATAAATGAATGAATATTTATGTCATCTGATGTCCATTACAAGCCATCAGATTGTGAGTCCATGTGTTGTTGGATGTAGCCACAGGGGGGGACATCAGGCTCCTCTTTAACAGTGACACGCTATTTCTGCAGATGCCTGGGGGATGTCTTTTATCACAAATTACTCTGTCTCCACCTTCACTTGTAATCCTCCGTGCAGTGAGTGATATTCTTTGACAGCATAAGGTTTTGGCGGTCTGTGCCGATATCCAATCAACATGCCCCAACAATATAGAGGACAGGTTTAAGTGAATTTGCTGAACACAGTGCTATTGTTGCACACACAGAACAAATAACTGTCAGGACTAAATTGGTTTATTACTCAGGAGAAACATCAGACATGAACATTAGCTCAATGGCTATAATGAAAATCCAACCTGATCAAAGTGCAAGCAATCTGCCTTTTCATATCTTCCTGCAGGCAGTGCCGTCCTGTCACAGGAGATCTACACGCGATCTACCAAGCACAGGTATAAACCATAGAAACGTTATCCTGTAGAAGTGAAGAAAATAATTGATTCTGACAGAGAAGGTAAAGAAGGCAGACTATAAACTAAATAAAGGGGACAATTATGAAACATATCTTATACAAATGTCTTTTATTTAGTCACCACAACATGAGGCTCTCTTGTTACACCCAAAAAAGCACCATGACAACACTTACAAAAACATAAAGCTTACATAAAAGAGTCAACTGTGGGGTCACTGAAGATTTCTAAAGCTATCTACAACCTTAGAAAAGTGATTCAGTGCCAGAATCACTTTAAGTGCCACCTTAAATTACTGTCTTCCTATGAAGTAATGTAAAAATTTTACCTTTAGCCCTGTTCATCTACATATACTACATAGACTAATATAATGATGTTCGCAGTGTAGAAAGTCAATTCAGTGATAAGTCAATGGTCTGCAAATTTATCTATTTAACTATTTTCATAATTAATTTATGTTTTCAGTAGTAAACAAAAACATTCTCTATTTACATAATTGTAAATGTAACATTTGGGTTTTAGACTTATGGTTAGACAAAACAAGCAATTTTGTCAATTTGTTTCTGACATTTTATACAAAATCTTTAATTGAAGAATAACTGACAGATTCATTGCTCAATGAGAAAATAAATATATAAATTAAAAACATTCATGGCTGCAGCTATATATATTTGTTTGATATTATTTTTTAAATAGGAAAATGGTTTGAGCTCACTCCAAGACAAAATACAAAAGGTGTGCAATACTCACATCAACTTGACATCTAAATACGGGCCTCATGTGAGTTTGCCAACTATGAAATTGATCTAGAAAGACTCTCCTCACCACTAAACCATCACTGAGTTCAGAATAAAAGAAGGCAATTATTGTCTTCTTTTTACAGACATGCAACAAACGCAAAACTAGGCTGCTTAAAGTTTCATAAACATCAATTCAAAATTGAAATTCATTATGTAAAACACCAATCTCAAACGCAGGTCTCCACAGGGGAAGCCACTCACGTTAATCAGCATGTCTGACACGCAGCACAACTACAGTATGTGTGTCAGACATGAGTGTAATTACCTCTGCTCAGTAGAGGTGTCTCAGAAAGTACTCAACAGATTTCAGCTACATTTTCTAAACATTAGGCTATGGGTCAAAATAGAACTTCATAGTTTTTGGTGTGAATAGCACCACCATGTGGCTGTATATAAAGCACTTTACATGCTTGCTCATAGCCGTAGAACCTGCCATTAGGTGTAGAAACTAAAAACCTTTCTTCCTCTGTCCATGACCTCTTTAGACAAATGTCTTCCAAACTTCACCAAATCAGGTACATCATATATATGGGATGATTTCATGTGTTTTTTGGGTACTCCATACAGTTTTTTTGTAACTGCCAAATTAATTAATTAATTAATTATTGCAACTTCCCCATTGAGGGACTAATAAAGGTTAATCTTATCTTATCTTATTGATGGGCGTGGCCTATTCAGGGTTCATACAGCTTTTAAAGAGTAAAATCAAGCACATTTCAAGCACGTTCGAGGTACTTAAACCAAACATGTCACTATAAATGAAAGGAGACGATGATCGGGATAGTTTCATTTTAAATATTATTAAATCTTAAGTCTTTGCTACAGATCTAAACTATAAATATACATTCTCTTGATGCAAATAACAAATGTATAGAATTCTGCAGCCTTGTTGGCATTCATTGAGTGCTTTTAGTTTAATCATATGCAGCATATTTGCTTTTACCTTTGAAGCTTTTATGTTCTAGTTTCCTGCTCCTTCTCTAGTGTGGCCGGCAACCTGGCTTGCCATCACAAGTGAAATATTGGTGACCTATATTAACAGAGGGTATCCAGTCAGGATTTAAGACATCATATAACGTCACAGGAAAACCTGAAAAATATAATACATCAAGAAAACGTGTTTTCCTCACACATGCTGATATATTTGTAGCAAAGGTCTTTGGGCACTTCTCTGAAAACCAGCTTTTTTTATAAATTTTTTTGATATTGTTTAGGCAAGCTTAGAAATAGAGTCTAACTCGGGTGCCAGGGTACAAAGGAGACTCCCTTGCTGAACGGCCTTTCCTGCCTGGAGGAGTTTGTATTCTTCAGTGAAACTCTGTCGCTGTGCGTGCTGCAGAAGAAAGGTTTAAACATTCATCCGTGTAAGGGGGTTCGCAGGAGGAGTTTGGGGACCAGCCAAGTTATGAATGGTAGCGTCCACGAGTTCATTCCAGGTTTGGTAAGTTTCAATATCAGCAGGTATGTAGTCTGGGGACGTGTTGATGTGGCCGCAAAATACCGATTTGCGTAGCTTCAGAGGGACTTCTGCAGGGACCTTGCGAGGTTGTAGGAGCCACTGATCGAAGGGTAAATACAGAAAAGGAGATCCAAGGGCCCACAGATGGGGGGCTACTAACTCAAGTAACATGTTTCCTCTGGTGAGGTCATCTGCTGGGTTCAAAGAGGATGAAACATACCTCCAATCCATGGGATTGGTGAGTTCCAGAATCTCTGTTATCCAATTAGCCACGAAGGGTTTGTACCAACAGGTTTCTGATTGGATCCAGGTGAGAATGGTAGGGAGTCTGACCAAAGTAGTATCTGATGAAGGGGAAAGGTCAGTTCGGTTTGGAGAAGGTGAGCTAGTTGGGCCCGAGATAAAGCCGCACATAGTTCCAGTTGAGGTACAGTGAGTTGACACTTCGGTGCCACTCGAGAGCGGGCCATAACGAAGGCAAGGGGAGCCTGTCCTTGCTCATCCATCTCTCTCAAGTAGGCAATGGAGCCATATTCCTTTTCCGAGGCAAAACACATGCAGTTCCCTGGTCGTGATCATCTTCCCTTCTGATCCGTAGTAGCGTGGGATCCTAACCTTATCCAGATTAGGGAGTTCTGATGTCCACCGGTAGGATTGGATCATTCCACTGCCGCTCCTTCAACCATAACTGCTGGACCAGAATTTTAGCACAGGTAAGATACGGAGTGAGGAAACCAAGTGGGTCATACTTCCCTCCTGATCTGTAGTGGCATGGGATCCTAACCTTATCCAGATCAGGGAGTTCTGATGTCCACCGATAGGATTGGATCATTCCACTGCCGCTCCTTCAACCATAACTGCTGGACCAGAATTTTAGCACGGGTAAGATACGGAGTGAGGAAACCAAGTGGGTCATACTGGCTGGCTACAACTTTGTACATGTTTCTGAGGGTTAGGGAAGAGTACTCTATCCTCCTGTGCCTGTAACTGAGGCTGTCAGGAGCACAGTGCCAGACCAACCCCAAGGTTCCTTCTTGAAGTCCTATGTGGTCTTTATTCAGCCAAAGCTCTGTAGAGGCAGTCCGGGCATCTAGGCGCAGATGCTGAATGACCATGGGGCTGTTACTGGCCCACTGTCGTAACTCAAACCCACCTGTGGCCAGATAGGTGCGTTAGCATTCCAGGTGATTCTTTGCTGCCGCAGCTGTGGATTGACTATGCAGACAATTGTCCACATAGAAGGAATGGAGGACGGGATGAAGAATGTCCTCATCACCTGGCTGGGAAGTCTTCACGTGGTGCTGCAAGGCATATTTGGCACCACAAGGGCTGCTTGTAGTGCCAAAGGGTAAGACTTGCCACTCATAAACGTCTATCGGGGTGCCGCCAGAGGAAACGGAGCAGGGGTTTGTCCTCAGGGAGAAGTCTGACTTGGTGAAACATGGATTTGAGTGAGACATTTCACGTAGCCCTCCTGTACCAACTTCTCTACTGCCTGGTTGTAGATGATGGCCCGCTCCGGTCTGCGGCTCAACCGTCGCTCTGTCCCACAGAGAGAGGCCATCACTGCTGACTTGGGGGCTCATAGTACAGGAGTTGTACTGAGGTGAGGCAATGGAGTAGCGTATCTATTGATCCCAGCTACGTTAACATGTGTTGTCCGGAATTCAAGCTGAGCCAGAGCCTCAAGGTCCTGCTTGGATCTGGTGATGGCCTTGTTGCTTTGAAAGGGGAGGACATCCACTTGCCATAACTTCCTCACATGGCGATGGAGATCTGACTGAGTGGACTGACTGTCATGGTACAGGATTTGAACGTCATTAGCTGAGTCTGGATGAGGGCTGCTAGGGTCCTGTGGACTGACCGGAAGCAGCGTAGGACCTTGGAGCACCCAACCCAGCTGAGGGCATACGGCAGCAGGACCCTCACCGGGTCCAAGAAGCACCCTGTCAATGGGGCAGAGAAGGTAAACCTTGCAGGTGTCGGAAACGGTGGAAGACCTGAGCTGGATAGGTTTGCACGGCTAAACCAAGATGCGTAGTGGTAAATGCTTCCTTGATGCAGAGGGGTTGGTAAGGGATGCAGGCCCAAAGGTCACCTTCCTCCCCCCCAGGGTTTCTGTACCTTGGCGCACAGTGCGTAAGACAAGGGACTTTGCCGCCCCATCAAGACCAAGATAGGATGCAGCAGTCGGCAAGAGAATAGACCTCTGGGAACCATCGTCTAGGATGGCATAGGTTTCGAGTTCCTTGCTTTTGTTGCTTAGAAGTACTTTAACCACTTTGAGGAGAACCCTGGAATTACCACTGGAGCAGAAAAGGTAAGAAACTCCAGCAGGGGCCTCTTCCCGGGTGGCTTCATGCAGGATGCCCAAATGCTTCCCGTTACATTTGGGGCATGGTTTCTTGAGGTCGCAGGATGCCGCTCGGTGCTCCCGAGCACACCGCCAGCAGCGGTTATTGGTTCAAATCCAATCCCACATATCTGTAGGGGTTAGTGGTCGGAATCCACGTCAGACATTTTTGTGGTGATCTCGGTCGCCACAGTAAGCACATGATGCAATCTGTCGGTAACTTTGGGACAGAAGTCATCCGTGTGCCACTAGCTCCATGCAAGATCGTAGCTATTGGGTAATTGGGTTTGCCTGCTGGTTGCCTCTCCCCCAGGTCACGGCTTTGTTTCCATTCAGTGTGCCTGACTTGTGAAGCCACTTGTGGCACTCTGCTTCCGCTTCCAGCGAGGAGGAGAAGTTTACGAGGTTGTAGGAGCCTCCGGGATGGTTCCGACGTACGCAGCGAGTGTAGTTTACTATTAGCTCAGGGGGCAGCTTTGCCAAAAGGTTCTGCACATGAGAAACATAGCCTAGCTCTGCCTGTCCCGCTGCGCTACCCAGAGACTGCAACATGCCAACCAAGGCTCTGACCCTGCTGGCAAATTCACTGAAACCGCTAGAATCTGCAGCACGGAGTGCTGGAAGGGCTTGAATTGCACTAATTTCAGTCAATACCAGACGATGGGGTTGGCCGTAGCGCTGTTGCAGGGCAGCCAGTGCATGGGAATATGGATATGGACTGTTAGCAAAGGAAAGGGTACGGTGGCGGACAGTAGCCAACTTCAGGTGATCAAGCAAGATATGGTACTTAAACTGCTCAGGTTCCGCCGGGGATAGGAGATTATGAAGGGCCATTGTGAGAATGGCAAATTCATGGGGGTCATCATGAGTAAAGTGTGGAAATGAAGGACCTTCGTGGCGTGATCGAAAAGCAGCAGCCTGATACGCAGGCAATGGAACACCCGCTCCCAGGGGTTGTTGCTGCTGGACCGCAGTTTGCCACAATGTAGGCTGGGGAAGGAAACCAGCCGCAACTGGTGCGGGCTGAAACGGATAAACAATGCTAGGAGCCAGTATCGATGGGACCGAATGAATCTCAGTGCCAACTTGTCTCTTGTTGTGGAAGGGAAAGCTGATGAGAAAAGGGGTCTACACCAAGGGCTTGGATGTCCTGGTAGGCATGATCACCAGCATGGGCTGGTATCATTGGCGCTGGAGGGTATGGCATCCTCTGGTACGGACATTGAAGGTTGAAAGGCTCCCTGCCGGGAGGCTGTGGGGCCTGCAGTGTCACACCAGGGGGTGCGACAAAGGAGGTCACAGAGGCAGCAGGTGGAGCCGGGCTCTGCGCTACAGCTGGCAACGGGAGGCTGGCTAAAGCTACCGGCCTCGGAGGATGCATGAGGTTCCGTGTCAACACCACACCACAGGCTACAGCATGATCTGGGTGCTCTAGGAAGGGGTTCGAACCCTGTACACCTGAGGGGTCCCAGGCCT